>BPLQ01000777.1:0-82832 GCA_021605075.1 Caerostris darwini
TTTAACCTTTCTAAACGAAAAAGGAAAAAAATACATATGCCATAAATTTGCATCACCCAATTAAGAACAATATTAATATTCAGGTAAAGTACCAACTAAACAACGTTTCGTGCAAAAATCCAACTGTTGGATCACGACTTTCTGCCATTAATTATCAAGAAAAGAAACTTAATTCGAATTGGCTGGTTCTCAAATCGAAATAAAAAACAGTGTGTACTTTGACTCTCCCACGAAGCCATAAAACGTAACATCATGCTAATATGTTATCTTCCGAGCTTATGAATTCTAAATTTCTTTCTTTAGAATACACCTATCTGCCAACATGTTTCTTCCAGAACGCTTCTTAGACCTTAAATAGTTATGCTGGTGGCATAGTATCTACTGGCTAAATTGATACTGTTGCTCCTTTTACCAAAGGGTAAGATATTTTATTTCACTTCCTGTAATTAGAGCTGTCGGATATGTCAAACAGGGAAAATGGGAACCGCCCTTAAAATGGCACGCGAGGCTTTAAGATGGTGAATTAACTTATTATGAGATCTGTAAAAATAAAACAATTGCACACCGTACCCATTTTTTTATTTTTAACTTCAAAGATTTTTTAACTGGAAAACATATAACAATTGTAAACACAAAAATGAACGCAATTATATGGTAATTTATTCGAAATATACACTAAACTAACAAATGTATGCAGTTTAGTGGCAATATAACAATTTTACAGCCTGCTTATCAATTTTAAATGAATACCTTCGAAAATTATCAGTGGTAATGGGTTTAACTACATATATTTTTATGGTAATTATAAATAAGTAAGGGTTTTCAATAGAGAATTTTAGGATGTTGCATTTAATATTGCGATTTTTGATTTCTATACATTAAATGTATGTTGTAAAACATAATTGTACATATAATGTTGGATAGATAATTTTTAATGAATGATATTGAAAATAATTTAGATAAGAATTCAATAAATTTAATATTACTTAATGCTGTAGCATGGCAATGACTTCGGTCAGCTTTTTTGAACTCTTTTGTGTACATTTTAATAATAATAATAAAAAAAAATCATGATGATGTTTTCTACTATTAAAATATGTAATTTTGAGATTCGGCCATAAGTGAGAAGAAAAAAAAATAATTTCATAAAAATAAAACGGTTTTATGATATTTCTTGGAAGCATTTTAACAAATCTTTTTAACGATATACATTCGTAACTAAAATAATTCTATATTGTCTAAAGAACTTACAATAGTATTGAAAATAAAAAAATTATTCTCTTGCCACGCTTGCTAATAGCAGGCTGATTTTATATTCTTTATATCATGATAATGTTTTCTATTATTAAGATATGCGATTCTGAGATTCGTCCAAAAGTCAGAAGAAAACAGACGATCTCGTGAAAATGAAATAGCTTTATGATTTCCTTGGAAGCATTTTAACAAATCTATTTAACGATATACATTCGTAACTAAAACATTCTTATAGAGTTCTAAAGAGCGTGTAACAGTATAAAATAGTTTTTTTAATGATAGTTACTATTATATGTTCTTTAACTTTTCTAAATGGAAAAAGAAAAAAATACATATGCCATAAATTTGCATCACCCAATTAAGAACAATATTAACATTCAAGTGGAGTACCAGCTAAACAACGTTTCGTGCAAAAATCCAACTGTTGGGACACGACTTTCTGCCATTAATTATCAAGAAAAGAAACTTAATTCGAATTGGCTGGTTCTCAAATCGAGATAAAAAAACGTGTGTACTTTGAATCTCGTCCATGAAGCCATAAAACATAACATCATGCTAATATGCATCTTCCGAGCTTATGAATTCTAAATTTCTTTCTTTAGAATACACCTATCTGCCAACTTGTTTCTTCCAGAACGCTTCTTAGACCTTAAATAATTATGTTGGTGGCATAGTATCTACTGGTTAAATTGATACTGTTGCCCCTTTTACCAAAGGGTAAGATATTTTATTTCACTTCCTGTAATTAGAGCTGTCGGATATGTCAGGCAGGGAAACGGGGAACCGCCCTTAAAATAGCACGCGAAGCTTTAAGACGGTGAATTAACTCATTATGAGATCTGTAAAAATAAAACAGTTGCACACCGTACCCATTTTTTTATTTTTAACTTCAAAAAGTTCTTAATTGTAAAAGCATATAACAATTGCAAACACAAGAATGAACGCAAGAGATTATATGGTAATTTATTCGAAATATACGCTACACTAACACAATGTATGCAGTTTAGTGCCAATGCAACATTTTTACAGCCTACTTATTAATTTTAAATGAATGCTTTCGAAAATTGTCAATGGTAATGGGTTTAACTACATATATCTTTATGGTAATTATAAGTTAAGTGAGGTTTTCCGATGGAGAATTTTAGGATGTTGCATTTAATATTTCGGTTTTTGATTTCAATACTTTAAATGTATGTTGTGAAACATAATTAGTCATATAATGTTGGATAGATAATTTTTAATGAAAAATATTGGAAATAATTTAGATCAGAATTCAATAAATTTAATATTACTTAATGCTGTAGCCTGGCAATGACTTCGCTCAGCTTTGTTGAACTCTTTTGTGTACATTTTCTTTTTCTTTTCTATCCTGTATTTTCCCCTTTTTTATGTAGCCTGGTCATTAGAAATAATAATAATAAAAAAAATCATGATGATGTTTTTCTACTATTAAGATATGTAATTTTGAGATTCACCCAGAAGTGGGAAGAAAACAAAAATAATTTCATAAAAATAAAACGGTTTTATGATATTTCTTGGAATCATTTTAACAAATATTTTTAAATATATTCATAACTAAAATAATCATATAATGTTCTAAATAATAGTATAGAAGATAAAAAAGTTATTCTCTTGCACGAAATGAAAATGTCTCATGAAAATGAAAGGGTTTTATGAAACAAAGTAAAGTTATTACAATCGTAACTAAAAATTAATATCACATTCTAAAGAGCATGTAATAGTATAGAGAATAAAAAAGGTATTCTATGATGGTTACTCTTATATGTCCTTTAACATTTCTAAATATAAAAGAAAATATATTTGTGCCATAAATTTGCATCACCCAATTAAGAACAATGTTAACATTCCGGTAGAGTACCAGCTAAACAAGGTTTCGTGCAAAACTCCAACTGTTGGAACACGACTTTCTGCCATTAATTATCAAGAAAAGAAACTTAATTCGAATTGGCTGGTTCTCAAATCGAGATAAAAAGTGTGTACTTTGACTCTCCCACGAAGCCATAAAACATAACATCATGCTAATATGCATCTTCCGAGCTTATGAATTCTAAATTTCTTTCTTTAGAATACACCTATCTGCCAACATATTTATTCCAGAACGCTTCTTAGACCTTAAATAATTATGCTGGTGGCGTAGTATCTACTGGCTAAATTGATACTGTTGCTCTTTTTACCAAAGGGTAAGGTATTTTATTTCACTTCCTGTAATTAGAGCTGTCGGATATGTCAAACAGGAAAATGGGAACCGCCCTTAAAATTGCACGCGATGCTTTAAGACGGTGAATTAACTCATTATGAGGTCTGTAAAAGTAAAATAGTTGCACACCGTACCCATTTTTTTATTTTTAACTTCAAAGAGTTTTTAATTGGAAAAGCATATAACAATTGCCAACACAAGAATGAACGCAAGAGATTATATGGTAATTTATTCGAAATATACGCTACACTAACACAATGTATGTAGTTTAGTGGCAATGTAACAATTTTGCAGCCTGCTTATTAATTTTAAATGAATGTCTTCGAAAATTATTAATGGTAATGGGCTTAACTACATATATTTTTATGGCAATTATAAGTAAGTAAGGTTTTCCAACAGAGAATTATAGGATGTTGCATTTATTATTTCTGTATTTGATTTCTATACATTAAATAAATGTTGTAAAGCAAAATTGGATATATAATGTTGGATAGGAAATTTTTAATGAAGAAATATTGGAAATAATTTAGCTAAGAATTCAATAAATTTCATTATTACTTGATATTGTAGCGTTTTTCCCACGGGAAGAGCTGTAGCATTTCGTTCTCAGGAGAGAGGAACGTATATTTTTTAACAAGTACAGCCAATCACTCAAATTTCACAGCAGTCGAGCTTTATTGTGGGCAGTTATATTAGATGCAATTAGTGTTTTGTACTAATGAGACCAACCTGTCATTCAAATCTGATAGCAGATATTCAGTGTCATGGATGATGAGACCATTGAAATTAGCGATTATTTGTGCGACATTCACAGGTCGAAACAATTACATATGGAATATGGACTACACCAAGAATTGTTTCGTGGTTGGTAATAGACCATGGGCTGAGAAAGTGCCCGCTTCAATGAGAAGTGACGGAAGCTGATCTTTTTTTTTTTTTTGATTTTCTTAAGGGGATTTGAGGAGTTTCTTAAAGGAAGGTTTATGAAGAAAAAGTTCTGCGATGAGTCGACAAGAAGTGTTTTTTTCTCTGAAGTGACTGAAAAGGCCTTAATTTCCGCCTGTTTCAAAGTGAGCCCCTTGTGGTTTCTTGTATCAAGCCATGTCATAATTAAAGTCTTTGTTTTTAGATATCAGATCTTTGTCAAATTTGCCAGCCAATCTTGCGACACTGTTGAAGTAAATATTTTTTTCTTGTTACAAAACTTTATTTTATGGCATTTTATAAAAATATTCATTAGGCTGTTCTTTAGTAAAAACTTTAGTCTTCTCTCTTCTTAAATCTCATTTTTGAACTCATTTCAAACGAAACCTTGTCCAAACTCATTGCTCGAATCGTATTCATTCTTTAGTGTGTGCACATCGGAGGCACGAAAAAGCCATCTATGGGCGATAAAGCAAGGGCATAGCCTTCAGAAAGAACTTATAAAGTTAACCGTCCGTTTAGAAGGAAAATTATAAAACACTCACTTACAAGAAGCTTATACAGTCACCGTAATCAAGCCTCTTCGTTTCGTAACGAGCAATTGCGAAAGATGTTTTTAGCTGATACGAACCAGAGGTCATCTACACGCTAACTGCCCTTATTATCACTGGACCGTCGAAATTTAACGGAAAAGTTAAAATATGGAAAATTTAAAATATTAATATTATTTTTGCATGTTTTATTTATCTATATATTTTGAAAATAAATAATCTTTTCTTCCGCATCGTATTATTTTATCTAGGAATGAAGAGGTAAAATTGTTTTTTAATTTTTCACTATTATGGCGATACTCTTGCTTTAGCACCAACGTGTATTTCTCACCTTACTTCTCCTATGTTGTCCTCGTTACCCTCATGGAAGGAGGGATGCAGCTTCTGTTCTGATGGACCACCCGTAGGTAGAAGTCTGACTTCTGCTCCGGGACGTTCTTACAGTCATAGGAGACCGGGACCTACGGCATAAAGTGGATTCCGAACCACGACAAACAACCATGGCGCCGCCGGGACTTGAAATCAAAACCTGTGGCACCGAGCGCCAGGGCGCTAGACATTTGGCCATTAAGGCCCTACTTCTCCTATAACCGGCTATATTATTTAATGTATTTAATACTCCTTACCTAAAAGTTGCCTTTTCGTATTACTATTACAAATATACATCTCAGAAGTCTTGAGCATATCGAAGCTCTAACAAAGAACCCAGCAACTTTTCCTCTTTTACAACACAAAATCTTAAGATTTAAAAATGTTTCATAGTCTTAATATAATTTGGAGAAGTACTAAAACGTGTTGTTTCTTATCACATTTAGTCAACACCAATCTATAGACCAATAAATCAATTGACTCAATCTAAAATCATGTAACTATCTAAACTCATGTTTGTGAAAATTGCAACACCATGAAGGAATCGTCATAATTGAATGAAATTTAATACACAGTTGAGTGGTAGTAGTACAAATAAATGATTAAATGTTCAAAGCAAACAAACAATAACAAGAGATCGGAATCAGTATTTTGTGTAGCCACCACGCGCCGCAATAAGTGCTGCTACACGACGTGACATGGAGTTAAACAAATTTTGAATGTCTGCCTGAGGAAGAGCGTTCCATATTGTTTGTATGCGCACCCAAAGTTCGTCTGCAGAAGCAACAGGACGAGGATCACGAGCGAGACGCTGACCAACGAAATCCCACACATGTTCAATCGGCGACATATCCGGGAAATACGCAGGCCAAGGAAGAAGCTGTACCTGCAGCGTTGCAAAGAAGGATTGAACAATCCTAGCGATATGAGGGCGGGCATTGTCCTGTTGAAATACAGCGCCTGGCAAGCTTTGAAGGAAGGGAACAGCTTGGTGCTGTAGAACTTCACTGATGTACTTGTTGCTGTTCAGATTGCCCACAATTCTTAGCAATTGTGATCGTCCATGATATGCTATGGCACCCCAGACCATAACTCCGGGTGTTCGTCCACTGTGGCGTTCGATAATGCACTCCGGAAGGTGGCGTTCACCGGCATAGCGTCTGACACGAATGCGGCCATCATGGTACCACAAATTAAAGCGGGATTCGTCAGAAAACACGACATGCTGCCAATCAGCATGCCAGTCTCTATGCTGAGCGGCCCATTGTAGCCGCAGGCGGCGATGGTTTAGCGTGAGAAAGATCCTGTATAAAGGAGTCCTTGCGCGCAGTCCACGCTGCAGCAGACGTCTACGAATTGATGAAGCACACAATGAAACACCTGTAGCTATTGACCACTGTGCTGCCAATTGTCTAGAGGAAGCTGTACAGACCGTCAACGCCATGCGGACCAGGTGTCTATCATCGCGAGCTGACGTCACATTTCGGGGTCCACTCCCGGATTTCCGAGTTGTCCGACACTCGTCCATCCACTGCTTCCAAAGGCGCATCACTGTTCTGCTGTTACGCTGCACACGAGCGGCTACTGCACGATAAGACAATCCAGCTTCACGAAGGCCGATGATTCTCCCCCGTTCAAACTCTGTAAGTTGTTCAAATCTCGCTCTCTTTCGTCGAAGAGGCATAAGTAACGATTGAGCTGGCGTTTACCACTAGCAGATAACCACCGATAACCATACACGCCTCGCTACAGCCGTCTATTTATTCGGATACATCCGCCGTTCAGAGGGCGCTGCTCAGCATACGCATGCGCTACGAATTTATAATTTTAATCGTTTGCATATCATGCGCTAATTTGCATTTCCTGAAAATTTCAGCTCATTCCCGTAAGTCCTTCCTGTTGTTGCAATTTTCACAAACATGAGTTTATATTGTGTGTTCGCAAACAATGAAAATGCTCCAGGACTTAGCTCTTCTGGAAATCAATGTAAGTCAAGATATGGGGTGAAGTCAGATTGACTCATCTATATTTTGAGCAAACGGGATAAACCTTAAGGCCCTGACACATGACATTGAGATTGAAGGTGACCACTTCGGAGCCTAGCAAGAGCCGTCTGTTCGGATCGAATGCCGGCCCGAATTAAAGCAGCACCAGCGCAGCCAAATGAATTTATTAATAAAGGATTTATTGTTTTAGATTCTGCAAAAAAATCACGCAAAATCAAATGAATAATTCTTTAATTCTATAAACTACTTCCGGAATGAAGAAATTGCAAATATTCCCTCGCATTGACGTATATTTTGAGTATATAGACCTGACAATTTTACAATTTTGAATATTTATTCAGATTTCAGATACAGTTTATATTTTGTTTCGAAAGTTTTATTGAATACCTTACATTAAAATTTTTTATTTAATATTTTAATACTTTTTAAAATCTCAATTTTTCTCAAATATCTCTATTTTTTTATCAGAATAAGCTCAATAAAAGTAAAATAATTTTTCTTAAATTCCTCCCCACCCTCCCGAAAAAAAGAAAAACACTTGAATCGACATTTTTTAATGCGTGTCTATGTTTTATGTTAGTCACATACTACTTTCTATAATGCCAACTCGCAAAGTGCAATGATTTTAATTAGTTCCGAAATTTTTTTTTAACGAATTATTTCCCTAAATATACTCACAGAGAGACAAATTAACAATACACTCATTGGAAAAAGAACAATAACCAGTTTTTTATTCAGCAAAAATATTAAAAAAAAAATAAATAAATAAAAAAAAATAAAAATAACAATCTAAAAGAGTCATAAAATTCTTTTGAAAACAACCTTTATCTTTCACTTTTTTTCTTGTTATTCCTAATTTGTCTGCAGTTTTTTTGTTAGCAAAATTTTGAAAAGGGATCAAAAAGAAAAACATTTTTTCTGCAAGTGACTTTTGCTGAATGCCCACTTTTCTCACATCGACAGGTCATTAAAAAGAAATCAGCTCTTAAAACCGGCCACCCGTTATCGGTATAAAGTGTGAAGTTGGAGCTTTTAGCGACCTGCACCTCAATCTCTGGGCAAACACATTTGCGCAGCTGGGTCTTTGGAACGTCAAGTTCTCAGTGCCTGAATAGCGGTCGCGATCAATCTTGGACAAGTGGTCCGTCTTTGTGTGCTCTCCGTGTCCTTAAAATGGAACTTCACATTTTTTGTGAGCAGATTTTTTTAAAGGAAGGACAAAGCAAACACTAAGTTTGGCGATATTAATTAGGCATTTTTTTTTTATTGAAGACAATCTTTTGTGTTTAGAAGTACCATTAAATAACGCTGTTAATTTAATCCAAATTAGATTCTCTAATTTCCTCCAGAACTTCGTAATAAAAAATAAAAAAAAATTCGTAATTATATATTTCCTATGTAAAATAAAACAGGGAATAGACGGACGGCAGTAGAATGTACAGTGCTTTATAATTTATATGCTAAATGAGATTGGGAATGAATGATTTATCGTTGTAGATTCTGTAACAAATGTCACTCAGAATCAAGTGAATAATTCTTTAGTTCTATAAATTATTTCTAGAATGAAGAAATTGTAAATATTTCCCTATACTAACATATATATTGAGTCTATGCCTGACAAATTTTACAATTTTGAATATTTCTTCAGATTTCCTCCCACTCCAGATTTCAACTCCATATTTTTTGTGAGCAAATTTTTTTAAAGGAAGGACAAAGCAAAAACAAAGTTTGGCGATATTAGTTACGCCTTTTTTTTTATTGAAGGCATTCTTTTATGTTTAGAAGGACCATTGAATAACGCTGTTAATTTCATCCAAATTAGATTTACTAATTTCCTCCACAATAAAAAACAAAAAGTAAAACTGTAATTATGTATTTCTTTTATAAAATAAAATATGAATAGAATTTTTGTTGAGGGTAGCATTTTAAATGATAAAGGTACAATGATAAATTTCGTAATAAATTCGAAGCGGAAAACATCCCACTCCCGGCACTTTTACAAATTTCTTTTTTTATTGTTCCAAAATTCTAGAAATGTTGTTGTCATATCCCTAATAAAAGCCTATCTTGGATTGCTGAAAGAAGATCATATAGAAATTATTCTATTGTTAAGAAAAAATGGGATTTAATCTACTACAAATATAGAATTTTTGTGCTTAAAATATACAATTTCCTTTTTGTCTTAAGCTATTCTATAATTATTGTTAAATTGGCTATTTAACAAGTATTATAGAACAGCTTAAGATAAGCAAATCCTCTCCCTTATTTGTATAGGATATATGCATTTTTTATAAGCAAATTTAGAGTACAAGACTGCATTTTAAAACTACACCTTTAAAAATGTAAGAAATACTTTGATATGCAAAAATTAATTTTATAAATATATGCGTAAATAAATGTCATTGAATTTATTTTACGAATTCTTCTAAATCCATTTGTTAAGACAACGCATAAAAGTACATAAAAAATAGATAAGACTTGCAAGATACTACATGTAAGATAGTACATAAAATTACGGAAAAGAATTATTAATTGAGAGTCAGGAATCGGAAATTTTTGGCGACATTCCTGGTTGTCGATATAAATTTAAAAAAAATAATAATAAATAAATAAAAATAGAAATAAATAAATAAATAAAAATAAAAATTATATATATATATATATACAAATATTTTATCTTTAAATTTAAAAAAATTGCTTCTGAAGAAATTAAGAACTTTTAGAAAATTCACATCATACGTTATACACTGACGTGACAAAAGTCATGGGATACCTCTTAATATCGTGTCGGCCCTCCTTTCGCCCGGTGAAGTGCAGCAACTCGACGTGGCATGGACTCAACAGGTCGTTGGAAGTCTTCTGCAGGAATATTGAGGCATGCTGTCTCGATAGACATCCATAATTGTGAAAGCGTTGATGGTGCAGGAGTTTGGACACGAACAGACCTCTCGATGATGTCCCATAAATCCTCGAAGGGATTCATGTCGGGTGATCTAGGTGGCCAGATCATTAGTTGGAATTGTCCAGAATGTTTTTCAAACCAATCGCGAACAGTTGTGGCCCGGTGACATGGCGCATTATAATCCATAAAAATCCCATCGTTGTTTGGGTACATGAAGTCCATGAATGGCTGCAAGTGATCTCCAAGTAGCTGACCATAAGCATTTCCAGTCAATGTTCGGTCCAGTCGCACCAGAGGACCAAGTCCATGCCATGAAAAAACAGCCCACACCATTACGGAGCCACCACCAGCTTGAACAGTGCCTTGCTGACAGTTTGGGTCCATGGCTTCGTGGGGTCTGCGCCACACTTAAACCCTACCATCAGCTCTTACCAACTGAAATCGTGACTCATCGGACCACGCTACGGTTTTCCATTCATCCAGGGACCAACCGATATGTTCACGTGCCCACGAGAGTCGCTGCAAGCGATGTCGTTCTGTCAGTAAAGGCACTCGAGTCGGTCTTCTGCTGGAATAGCCCAAGAAAGCCAAATTTCTCCGCACAGTTCTAACGGACAAGTCCCTTGTACGTCCCACATTGATTTCTGCGGTGATTTGAGGCAGTGTTGCTTGTCTGTTAGAATTTACGACTCTTTGCAGACGTCGCCGGTCTCGGTCGTTAAGTGCAGGCGGTCGACCACTGCGTTGTCCATGGTGGGATGTTATGCCTGAAATTTCATACTCTCGGCCCACTCTTGACACAGTGGATCTGGGAATGTTGAATTCCCTAACGATTTCCGAAATGGCATGACTTATGCGTCTAGCTCCAACTAACATTCCGTGTTCAAAGTCTGTTAATTCCCGTCGTGCGGTCATCATCACGTCAAAACCTCTTCACATGAATAACTTGTACAGAAATGAAAGCTCTGCGCATTTATACCTGTTCTACGCGATGCTACTGCCATCTGAAAATTTGCATATTGCTATCCCATGACTTTTTCACTTCAGTGTATATGGTAATGTTCTAACCACCTTCCAAATGGACGTCGGTAAGGTTCTTTTTCTGAAACATGGGGACTCGATAGAGATTTAGACAGAATGTATAAGGGTCTCGTATTTTACAGTCAGGACTTGTGGGTAGCTGCTGGTCAGTTGGCCTTTTTCAGATATTTTATGACACGCAAATGCAGGTCACTTGCCTTTAAAAGTTCATAGACACATAGGCTTTCAGTTCATCATTGCTGATCAATTTCTAAACAGAAATTTCCTTGGTTTTCTGGTTTCTTACCCCTTTTAATATTACTAGGATGCTATAGACCCTATAATAAGCATTTTCAAATAACGAGCGAAATTAGCTCTTAAGAACTATTTTTGATGTAAAAAAAATTTGATATTTAAAAAAAAATAACTTTATTATAAAGATAAAAATAATTTTTCAATGTATCATACATAGCATCTCTGCATATTGCTAGTATATTTATTTAATGCACACTATGTGAACTTATTTTGCAACTAATGATTCTAATTGTAAGTACGTTGAGAATAGTAAAAAATAATTATCTTTCGGATCTTTAATGTGCCCATCTTTTGTATGAATAACAGCTGTTTTACTATAAAAAAATCTGGTGTGTACATTTAAATCAATGGCGCTTTTTTAAAATGATCCGAATTTGATAAAATTCATTACTACTATAAGAATATAAAATGAACTAGTACATTATAAAAAGTAACGTTAATTAAATCAGTAGCAATTAAATTAATTACGTAAAGGAAAAAAGAAAAACTAGTAAAAAAAAAATAACATTTGAATGAATTCTTTGCCAATAGAGGGCGGTAAAAGCGAATTAAAAAAATTCACCCAAGGAAAAGTTTCCTCTTTATAGGGAAAAATCTATTATTTATTAACCTATCTATATATATAAAAATATGAAAAAACTGTATTGCCTAATAAAATTATAAATGTTTCAGAAAAATTAACTTGCTTAAAGAAATTGTATTGCAGTGCATTTAAAATGAAGAGATCGCTGTCACGTCAGAATGGCCGAGCGGTCTAAGGCGCCAGATTTAAGCTCTGGTTCTCGAAAGAGAGCGTGGGTTCGAACCCCACTTCTGACATGCTGTTGGCTTTCTTTTCATATTGGTTTCTTGGATATATATTTTTATATTATTATGTTTTATTCTTTTATTGATATTATTAGCACATGAGTAATTTTTAAGAACAAAATTGTCTTTAAAATGTATAACAAAAAACACACGCAAATTTTTTTGCGCTATTAAAATAAAGATAATTCTATTAAAATATTGCTGCTAAAATAATATAATCGAAATATACACAACGATAATAAGAAATTAGAAATAATGCAAACTAATTTAATTAGTATCGAAACATCTACTACTTTGAATCCCAAAGCATTATAGTCTTATAGTTCAAATATTTTTGATTATAGTTAGGATATTTTTGATTATTTAGGATATTTTTGATTATAGTTAGGATATTTTTGATTTGAAAAAGAGAAACTACCGAATTAAACGAAATTTGGATAGAATCTCATAACAACTGTTATGTAATAAACTCATAGAGAAGAACGAAAAGTATCGTTAGGAATTTTATTCTACATCGCATGCATAAATTGTTGACGTAGAAAGTTGATTTGCAAAATATATTCATGTTAAAAGACATTAAACCACTAACGTGAAAAATTATTTGAAGCAAATTACAATTAGAAAAAAAATAATGCTTTAAATTGCTCTATAAGAAATTAAATAAATAAATAAAATAAAATAAAAATTTGAATAAAACCAAATACAAAACTGTTCTGTTAATTTCATTTTGCCGTTAATTTGCTTTAAAAAAATTTTAGTTCTTATTTGATTAAAAAAAAAAGAACCAATTAGAATACTTTCGAAATCTTTGTTTTTGTTAAATGTAACGAATTCAAATAAAAAGAAATCATATTGTTGTAATTTTTTATGAAATGTTTAAAAAATTAGTTAAATGAATTTAATTTTAATTTTAAAGTTTTAAAAATATTTTAATTTAAGTTAATTTTAAATAATTTTAATTAAAATTTTTTTAATATTTTAATTAACTTTAATTTTTAAAAATAATTTTTAATATTTGTGACTAATTTTTTTCTTTTATTAGTTAATAAAGTCTTAGCTTTAGCAATTTGCTCTTCCTCAAATATTTTCCCTCTTTTGATATTTTCCCCTAAAATTGTGTCACATTTTATATTACAGGTGACTGTAGTTTGAAAATTGACAGCTATACTATAGAAACAGAACTGTCTCACTTTTGCGATTTATTTTTGGCTTGTTATTCTTCTATAAATAGTGATACATTTTAATAAACAAAAAGGAGACGTTATTATTCCCCGGTAACTTTAGTACATTTTTTTTTTATTAGATGCCCAGTATTATTACAATATTTTATTTCGAAGCTTTACTTCAAACTACTCCTTTGAAAACTCTTAATTCTTTTTGTTTTCTCTCTGAAAAAAAAAGTTAATAACTGTACTTTGAAAAAAATATCTTTAGTGCAATTTTGAAATTTCTTTAAAAATAAGAGTAATACGAAAAAAAAATATTATGAAATAAATTTTATTGTTAAACATATAACTAAATTGTTGCAAGCATACTTTAATTTAAATTTATAATCCCTACTTATAAAATATGAAAAGTGCAATTCTGTTTTTTCGTTAAAAGGATAGGGAAATGTTTTCGATGAATTTCGCTTACTATCTCATACTATGACAAATGTAATGCATTATGAAAAGTTTTCATAAAAGTAGTTAATGTTCTATTGATTTAGTTAGAATAAAAACATGATAAAGCATACCTTATAAATTTTTTTCCGTTATAAAAAAATCTTCTAAAGTAATTGAAAAAATAATTTATAAAAACTAATATTTAAAATTAGATAAAATTTTACTTGTTTCCTTACTAGAGATGTTTGTAGGTTTAATTTTTTACTTTTATTTACTTGATGTTTTAACTTTTCATTTTCTGCCTAAAAAATTATATCAAGGTCTAAAATTTAAGTGTTTCAATTAAATGAAATCGAAGCGATTTCTATATATTATCTAAAAATATTTTAAAAAGCTGAAAAAAAAAATCTGCTTCTCTTAAAATATAATTTTTTATAATATATTTAAATGCGACATGCAAAAATTAACAGCATGTTTAAATTTGCATCATGTAAATATTTTATTCATAAATATCAATCCTAAACGATTACCAGAGAAAAAATGTGAAGATTTTTCCTTTTATTTATTATTTTAATAAATACTAATATTCATAGTTAAAAACAATAGTTACACTACAGTAATTAAATAGTAACCAAAATAACATAATGAATAATTTTTTATTATGAAACCTGATTACTTTATTGCTTTGCTATTTTTTTTACAGTAATTAATAATTACATTATTTTATACAGTATAATAAATTTTGTACAGTATAATATAAATCATTACAGTATAATGTAAATCAGTACAGTATAATATAAATCAGTACAGTATAATTTAAATCAGTACATTATAGCAATAAATACAGTATAATTTTGAAGTACATTAAAAATATTTTTATTTGTAAGAATAACTGTGCTTCCTCCTACACACTGACAAGAGAGCCCCATGTGGCGTTCAGGAGAAATGGTCAGTTGAACTCCAGACTCTCTCCCGCGAGGAAGTAAGTACAGCGCAACCATGCTCTTCTGTTGAGAAACGTTTAGTTTACAGCCTCTCACTCCAAGAGGAAAGACATTTAAACTAACCCTGAGTAACAGTTGACTCACAGACACTCACCCGGAGAGGAATTATACTACGAGCTTCCCGCGCATACTTGAGTATCGGGATTTCGGCTTAGAAGGGGAATCTTCCCTCTTTAATTATATGTTTTTAAATGTGTTACATATTCACTGTAATTGCATGTGTGTTGCGTTTATGCGTGTTTAAATAAAGTTGTGAGTTTTCGAACCTGTACCTCAAGGATCTCAACCCCACCCCACCCGGTACCATCGGTGTGCTCCCCCCCCCTGCACACTACAGCATCCTTTTCATTTAAAATGCTACCACTAAAAAAATTCTATCCCTGTTTTATTTTACATAGCAAATACATACTTACGTTTTATCTTTTTTTTTTTATTATGAAGTTCTGGAGGAAATTAGCGGATCTAATTTGGATGAAATTAGCAGCGTTATTCAATGGTACTTCTGGACATAAAAGAATGCCTTCAATAAAAAAAATGCCTAATTAATATCGACGAACGCTATTTTTGCTTTGTCCTTCCTTCAAAAAAAAAAAAAAAAAAAATGTAGAGAGCCATTTTAAGCAGACGGAAAGCACACAAAGATGGACCACTTGGCCAAGATTGATCGCGACTGCTATTCAGGCGCTGAGGACTTGACGTTCCAAAGACCAGCTGCGCAAATGTGTTTGCCCAGAGATTGAGGTGCAGGTCGCTAAAAGCTTCAACTTCACGATTTATACCGATAACGGGTGACCGGTTTTAAGAGCTGATTTCTTTTTAATGACCTGTCGATGTGAGAAAAGTGGGCATTCAGCGAAAGTCACTTGCAGAAAAAAGAAAAAGTTTTTCTTTTTGATCACTTTTCAAAATTTTGCTAAAAAAAAAAAAAAAAAATGCAGACAAATTAGGAATAACAAGAAAAAAATGAGAGATAAAGGTTGTTTTCTGTTAAACTTACATTGACAAAAGAATTTTACGACTCATTTAGATTTTAAGTTGTTTTTTTATTATTTTTGCTGAATAAAAAAGGTATTGTTCTTTTTACAATCAGTCTACTGCTAATTTGATATTCTCGAAATACTTTTAACGAAATAAATAATTAAAAAATTTTTTTTGGAACTAATTAAAATCATTGAAATTGGCGACTTGGCATTATAGAAACTAGCAAGTGACTGAGATAAATTATAGGCACGTATTAAAAATGACAAAGGAAGTGTTTTTTTGGCTGGGGCAGGGGGATTAAGAAAAAAATATTTTTAAGTGTAACCGTACTTCTTCATCCACATTGGCAAAAGCGCCCAATGAGACGTTCAGAAGAAATGGTCCGTTGAACTCCAGGTTTTCCCTCGAGATTAAGTACAGAAGAGAAATTATTGGCCTACAGACACTCACTAGAAGAGGAAGTATATTTTGCGCATCTACGCATAGCCGAGTATTGAGTTTTCGGCTTAGAAGGGGAGTCCTTCCACGAATCTAACACTGTATATCTTTAAATGTGGTGAATATTATATGTCTTTGTGTGTGGTGTTTCTGCGTGTGCCAATAAGATTATGAGTTCTCCAACCTGTGCTCCCAGTGTCTTAACCCCAGCTGCATCCAATTACAATATGTTGGTCCAACCTGCACTTTACATAAGGAGGGCCCTTTATAATTTTTTCGTCTTTTCTTAAAAAAGTATTTATAAAAAGTACCGCAGTGGTTTTCCTTTTGAATGATGAATATAATAATAATCAATACAATTCAATGATTGTAATGATGGATATAATCCAATATATGTAATGATGATTATAATCACATGATGAATATCAACTTCATCATGATTTTGAAATCTACCCCAATTTGTTAGATAATGTTTCTTTTCCTTCTCAATTTCTTTATTATTTATGTTATGTTTATTTTTCTTCTCAATTCCTCTGAAGTTTTACGAAACCTGCTATTTTTTTAACATTGAAAAGATTGCGAAACCTCTTCACTATTTAACAATCCAGAATCAAAAATTAGGTTATTGTTACGTAACATCCAAGAATCAAAAGAAAATCTTTACGATGAGTGCATCGTTTTCCCTTTCCCAAAAGCTTTCTCATCCGATACGTTTCTTTTCCAGTTTATTCTGTTCTTTCTATGTACTACAGTAAGAAGAACTACTAAAACACGCACAAAAAAAGTGCTTTTCAACTTTTCCGTGGTATAAGAACAACAGAAAAGTAACGGAATAGGGCTGATGGTTGGCCACAGATCGTCTACGTGTTCTAACATTGCGAAAAAAATGTTGTTCCATTTGGTGCTTATGTCAATTAGAAAGAAAAGTGGAACACTTTCTTGCAAACTGTGCCTTCAAGGTATTCTCGCTCAGGTTCTCTTATCAAGATTTGATGGAATCTCGAGATAAATGAAGATTTTTTTTGGTGATATTTTTCTTATCCCCGGCTATTGTTTGAAGGTCCTATTAAGAGTAAATCGATCCGATGCTTTATTAAGTCGACTTTTGTGCCCTAAATAGCACTAGAAGGAAGATTAAAGTGAAATATTATTTGAGCACTAGCGAAAGAAGAGAGCTGAACTTCTTTGTCCTATAATCTTTGTTTACCCTTTTTTTTGCGATCCTTAAATTATATCTATTGTCGGCAAAGTTTTTATATTAACTTTTTTATGTGTATAGATAGGATCGTAAAAAATGTGTTGTATTAAGTTTTTATCTCCTTTATTTATTATAATAGAATCTATGTATTTTTTTTTTTAGAATGAAATAGTTTTTTTCATTTTCTTATCCTATTTGGTAGACAGCAACATCTAGACCAAGTCCAAGAACCCGCGTGTTCTGATAGAAAGAGGGAAACGAGGAGGGAAGGTTCTGTTGTAATGGAGCCTAGTAGGTAGAAGTCTGGCTTGGCTCCCTAGGCTTTGTTCCGTTGGCACTGCTCTTCTCTGAAGTAGAAGGAGGAACTATCCTGATTTTTAGAGGAACTATCCTGCATTTGTGTATCATATGAGAGAAAACTCGGAAATTTTTCCCCCAGGTAATCCGACTAACGAGGCAAGATGCTGGACATCACAAATCCATCGAGCCTCCTCGTATTTTGAGTGTCTACAACAAAACCGCCAGCGGACTGAACCTCCGCCCTAATGCTCGCCACATACTCATGGTTGGCCAATGCCGTCTGCCTACTGACATATTTCAAGATAGGAGATGGTTTCTTTCTTATAGGGTAGGGATCAAAATTATAGTAAGGTTCTAAATCCATTCCTAAATTGTAAAGGGGCAACTCAGCTTTAGGTACAGTGATGTGGTGGGGTGTAGCAGTAGTAGTAATAGTCATATTAGATCAGGACCTAATTAAAGGGGATTCCAAATCACTACAAACATCCATAGCACCACCGGGGCTCTAATCCTAAGCCTGTGGCACCTATCGCTAGGGCGCCAATCACTCAGCCAACAGGCCCCACTATATAAAATAAACCAGAGTGAAAATAATTTTTTTCTGCGTAACATCTAAGAATCAATACTACACTTTTTGGCGAATAAAGCATTTTCCTTCTCTTGAAGCTTCTCCATCAGTTCCTCTCGCATACTGCGTTCCTTTTTTTAATCTACAGAGATTCACTAGAGATTCAGAGAATTTTTTAGCCACGGAGATTCACACAAAAGTTTTCCAACTTCTTCCAAGTCGTAAAGAACAACTGCAACTCAGAGAAACATAACCGATCGTTGTTCAGAGTTTGAAGGTGTCTACTGACATTACTAAGAAGCAGTAAACAAAAAAAAAAGTTGCTCAATTTGATGCTTATGACAATTAAAAAAAAAGCGGGACACTTTCGGCAAACTGTGCCTTCAAGGTATTCCCGCTCAGACGCTCTTATCAAAATCTGATAGAATCTCGAGCGAGCTGAAGATTTTTCCTGTCGATAAATTCATACCCCTGGCTATTGTTTGAAGGTCATATTGAAAGTAAATCGATCCCATGTTCCATTAAAGTGACTTTTGTACCCTAAATTGCAGTAGAATGAAGATTAAAGTGAAATATTAGAAGGGTAGTAGCAGAAGGAGATGATTGAACTGCTACAATTTTTTTTTCTCTTACGTTTTTGCTATGTCTTAAATTACATCCATTGTCAGTGAAATTTTGATATCGATTTTTTCATATGGATAGATAAGGTGGTGAAAATAGTTTATATTTAGATTTAATATGTTTTTCAAATTTTCATGGACCCTTATTGAAATATATTACACACTCGTTTTAATTTTTTGTATTATATATATGATAAATATATAAATGAATATTTTGTACTTTATACATTAACGAAATTCTTGAATAAATTATGTAGGAAAGAATTCATAAATTTTTTCTCAAACTGATACACAAATATCATTTAAAGAGAGGATTTATATTGTACGTTAATGTTAATTGAAAAGAAGTTAATTAAAAAATCTTTTTTAAATGTAAATTTTAATATGCTTGAAATGATTTTGAAATTTATTTGAATTAAATTGATTGTCACATTTATTTGAATGGGATAATATAGATCCACCAAGCATTCAAAAAAAAAGCTATATTCTTGAACTCAAATCAATTTTTCGAATCATTTTATTTATTTTTTTAACACTGACAAGACCGCGAAAATGTTTCACTATTTAACAATCCAAAACCAAGAATCAGGTTATTGTTACGTAACATCCAAGAATCAAAAGAAAACCTTTTCGATGAGTACATCGTTTTCCTTTTCCCAAAAACTTTCTCATCCGATGCGCTTCTTTTCCAGTTTATTCTGTTCTTTCTTTCCATGTACTACAGTAAGAAAAACTACTAAAACACGCACAAAAAAGTGGTTTTCAACTTTTCCGAGGTATAAGAACAACCGAAAAGTAGCGGAATATGGCTGATGATTGGCCACAGATCGTCTGCGTGTTCTAATATCGCGAAAAAAAGTTGTTCCATTCGATGCTTGTGTCAATTGGAAAGAAAAGTGGAACACTTTCTGCAAACTCTGTCTCCAAGGTATTCTCGCTCAGGCCCTCTTATCCAAAATTTGATGGAATCTCCAGAAAGATGAAGATATATTTTTTCTGGCGATATATTTTTATCCCCGGCTATTGTTTGAAGGTTCTATTAAGAGTAAATCGATCCGATGCTTTACTAAGCCGCCTT
The DNA here is from genome assembly GCA_021605075.1 of Caerostris darwini. Classification (NCBI taxonomy): domain Eukaryota; kingdom Metazoa; phylum Arthropoda; class Arachnida; order Araneae; family Araneidae; genus Caerostris; species Caerostris darwini. The sequence goes on from BPLQ01000777.1 coordinate 20,158, forward strand.
TTGTGCCCTAAATAGCACTAGAAGGAAGATTAAAGTGAAATATTCTTTGGGCAGTAGCGGAAGAAGAGCTGAACTTCTTTGTGCAACAATCTTTGTTTAAGCATTTTTTTTTGCGATCCTTAAATTATATCCCTTGTCAGTAAAGTTTTCATATTAACTTTTTTTACGTGTATAGATAGGACCGTAAAAAATGTGTTGTATTAAATTTTTATCTCCTTTATTTATTATCATAGGGTGTTACATTTTTTTTAAAAATTAAATACAATTAGTTGATATTTATTGAAAAGTAAATTTTGATACATAAATAAAACTCTTGAATAATTTTACTACGTAAGAATTGAAATCCGTATAACCATGCTTGGTCCTACACATTGCCAAGAGCGCCTCCTGTGGCGTTCAGGAGAAATGGTCAGTTGGACTCCAGACACTCACCCGAGCGGAAGTACAGGCAACCATGATCATCTTTTGAGAAACGTTTAGCTTACAGTTTCTCATATCGAGATGAAATATATTTAACATTTAACGCAACCCTGCGTATGTGTTGGCCTACAGACTCTCATCCGGAGATGAAGTATACATCCGGCATCCTGCGTGTAGTCGAGTATCAGATTTCGGTTTAGAGGTGAAATCCTTCAAAAAATCTTTAATTATCTCTCTTTAAATAGGTTACATATTGTCTGTAATAATATATGTATGTCGTTGTCAATAAAGCTCTGAGCTCACCAACCGTGCCTCAAGTATCTCAACAAACCACACCCAGTTACAATCTGGTTGCCCAACCTGCATACTACATAAGGAGGACTCTTAATAATGTGTTTATTATTTATTTAAAAAATGTTTTAAAGAGCACTTGAGTTGTTTTCGTTTCTCTCTTAACCAATGGTAAATATAAACTTAATCTTAATTAAAAACTCTTTGGCCAACTTGTTAGATAATATTTATTTTTCTTCTCGATTTTTCCGGAAATTTTTTCCAATCTTATTATTGTAGCATTGGAAAAACTACAAAAACGCTACACTATTTAGCAATTCAGAATCAAGAATCAGGTTTATGTTACATAACATCGAAGAACCAAAAGAAAACCTTTTCGATGAGTACACCGTTTTCCCTTTGCCAAAAGCTTTCTCATCCGATGCGCTTCTATTCCAGTTTATTCTGTTCTTTCTTTCCATGTACTACAGTCAGAAGAACTACTAAAGCACGCACAAAAAAAAGTTCTTTTCGTGGTACAAGAACAACAGAAAAGTAGCGGAATATGGCTGATAGTTGGCCACAGATTGTCTGCGTGTTCTAACGTTACGAAAACAAAGTTGTTCCATTTGATGCTTATGTCAATTAGAAAGAAAAGTGGAACACTTTCTGCAAACTGTGCCTTCAAGGTATTCTCGCTTAGGGTCTCTTATCAAAATTTGATAGAATCTCGAGCGAAATGAAGACTTTTTTCTGGCGATATATTTTTATCCCTGGCTATTGTTTGAAGGTCATATTAAGAGTAAATCGATCCGATGCTTTATTAAGCCGACTTTTGTACCCTAAATGGCACTAGAAGGAAGATTAAAGTGAAATATTATTAGAAGAAGGTAGCTGAACTTCTTTGTCCAATAATCTTTGTTTAATCATTTAATCCAATAATACCCTATTTTTTTTTATAATCCTTAAATTATATCCATTGTCAACAAAGTTTTCATATTAATTTTTTTTTGTGTATAGATAGGATCGTTAAAAATGCGTTATATTAAATTTTTATCTCCTTTATTTGTTATAATAGGATCTACGAATTTTTTTTAAAACTAAATACAAATAATTGATATTTATTCAAAAGTAAATTTTTTTTACTTAAATAAAAATTGTAAATAATTTTAATACGTGAGAAAAGAAATAAAAAATTATGCTTTAACATTATATAAGAAGATTATGTATTTCAAATAATTATTTACATTACAATTTATAATGATTTAGATTACAATTTATATGGAATAAATATGTAATATTTATTGGATGCACATCTATTTACTGACTTTGAAAGAATTTTATTTATTAAATAAGCCAAAAATTATTTTGCTTATAATTTCAATAAAATAACCAATGACAATTTTTGTGCAACACGTTGTTTATGTTTTAAAACATTAACAAAGTTTTAACAATATTTCGTGTTACACTTACTTATATTCTCTTCTCTATCTTTTTTTTAATCTTTTATACTTATCTTCTTCATTGACGCAACAGCCCCATGGTGGGCCAAGGACGTCTGCCTACTGGCAGATTTCGAGACAGCAGAAGTTTTCCTTGCTATTCCCTTCAGCCCTGCGCCCAACACTCTACAGTCATATTAGAATGGATCATAAGGTTTAAATTGGATTCCGAACTACTAAAAACATTCATAGTAAAACCAAAACTCAGATTCGAAGCCTGTGACACCGAGCGTTAGGGCGCTAGTCACTCGGCCATCAGACCCGATTTATTCTTATACTACAATTATCTGGGATGGAAATTATTCCTTATATTATAAGGAATATGAATGAGAAAGTTTTAGGAATTATTATCTGTTTCATCAACTAACCACTAATACTGTTAAAACATAGATGGAAGATCTTTGCATTTGTTAGACAACGACCTCTTCAAATCGGTGGACACAAGTAGCTTTCGGTTATTTTCTTAATGTGAATGAGGTTGCGAAAATACTCTTTTTTCTTGTTCACCCTCATCATTCGCGTAACAGCACTATAATGGGCCAAGATACTTCTGCCTGTTAGCAGATTTTGAGACAGAAGATTTTCTTTTTAAGAGGGAAGATTGTCAGCCTTACACTCAATGGTCATATTAGACTGGGACCTACAGTTTAAAGTGGATTACCACTACTACAAATATCCAGGGCCCCGCCGGGTCTCGAATCCGAAATCTGGGCAACAAGCGCCAGATACTCGGCCATCAGGCACCAATGTAAAAACATTTTACTACATAAAATAGACCAGAGTCAAAATTATTTTCTAACCTAAGAATCAATATGAAACTTTTTTGGAGAATAAAACATTTTCCTTCTCCTAGAGCTCCTCCATCAGATTGTCTCGCATACATCATTTCTTTTTTTAATCTATAGCAAGAACTACGAAGATTCACGCAAAAGAATGTTTTCCAACTTCTTCCAAGTCGTAAAGAACAACAGAAAAGCAACGAAATATAACCGATCGTTTTTCAGAGATTGAAGGTGTGTACTAACATAACTAGTAAAAAAAAGAAAATTTGCTCCATTTGATGCTTATGTCAATTAAAAAAAAATCAGGACACTTTTGGCAAACTGTTGCCTTCAAGGTATTTTCGCTCAGACGCTCTTATCAAAATCTGATAGAATCTCGAGCGAGCTGAAGATTTTTCCTGTCGATAAATTCATACCCCTGGCTATTGTTTGAAGGTCATATTGAGAGTAAATCGATCCTATGTTCCATTAAAGTGACTTTTGGACCCTAAATTGCACTAGAACGAAGATTAAAGTGAAATATTAGGCGGACAGTAGCAGAAGCAGATGATTGAACTTCTACCATTTTTTCCCCTTAAATTTTTGCGATGTCTTAAATTACATCTATTGTCAGCGAAACTTTGATATCGATCTTTTTATATGGATAGATAAAATGGTAAAATTTTTTTTAGATTTAGATTTATCTTATATATTCATTTTCATGAGCCTTAATTGTAATATATTACACACTCGTTTTAGTTTTCTGATTTATATATGTATACAGGGTGATTATAATTAAAGTCCCACTTTCAAAATGCTATAAAAAAAAAAAAAAAAAAAAAGAAGGAAACACTCGTCACAATGAGTTCCAATTTGAACTGAAGATACTTGAAGGAGGGAAAAATGGTACGGCATCAAAAAAGTTGCAAAGTGTATTAATAAATGACGCTGTCAGCGGCATAAAAAAAGTGAATTCGGCTGCCAGTAATATTTTGAATCGAAATTACAACGTATTTGGCAAGAGTTGAACATTAAACCAGCTGTGGTGTTCAATGTGCTTGATTGTTTCGGTTTTTTTGTCGGAAAATTGTTTTTTAAGTCATTCAACAATCGGGACACTGTTAGTGGAAAGCCCATCCACCACGGCAAGACCGTACCAAATTGGCCATACCGTTTCGCTCATCTCCAAGTATCTTAAAATCAAATTTGAATTCATTATGAGGAGTGGTTTTTTTTATAATCACCCTATATAAATATGCTAAAACATATAAGTGGATATTTCGTACTTTAATAAAATTATTAAATAAATTATGTAAGAATGAATTCATACTTTTTTTAGCATAAATATCCATTGTGAGAAGATTTAACTACATACGAAGTAATCATTTATATTTTTTATTTCATGTTAATTAAAAGGAAAATCATTAAAAATTCATTTTTAATGTAAATTCTATTATGATTGAATTGATTTAGAAATTTATTTGAGTTTAAATGATTATGATATTTATTTGAATTGGATTGATTATGACATTTATTTTAATAGGATAGTAAACATCCACCATGCATCCCCACAAAAGCTATAACTCAATGCCAGTTTTTTCGAATCCTGTTACTTATTTTTTTAACACTGGCAAGATTGCGAAAACTTTTCACTATTTAACAAACAAGAAGGTTATTGTTACGTATCATCTAAGAATCAAAAGAAAATCTTTACGATGAGGTATGATTACTTTGATTACCTTTTACTACTGATTATCTTTTTCCCTTTCCAAAAGCTTTCTCATCGGAAGTGCTTCTTTTGCAGTTTATTCTGTTCTTTCTTTCCATGTACAACAATAAGAAAAATTACTAAAACACGCACAAAAAAGTGCTTTTCAACTTTTCCGTGGTAGAAGAACAACAGAAAGTAGCAGAATATGGCTGATCGTTGGTCACAGATCGTCTGCGTGTTCTGACATTGCGAAAAAAAAAGTTGTTCCATTTGATGCTTATGTCAATTAGAAAGAAAAGTGGAACACTTTCTTGCAAACTGTGCCTTTAAGGTATTCTTGTTCAGACTCCTCTTATCAATATTTGATAGAATCTCGAGCTAGCTGAAGATTTTTTTCTGGCGATATATTTTTATCCCTGACTATTGTTTGAAGGTCATATTAAGAGTAAATCGATCCGATGCTTTATTAAGCTGACTTTTGTGCCCTAAATAGCACTAGGAGGAAGATTAAAGTGAAATATTAGTTGGGCAGTAGCGGAAGAAGAGAGCTGGACTTCTTTGTTCTATAATCTTTGTTTACCCGTTTTTTGCTATCTTTAAATTATATCCATTGTTAGCAAAGTTTTCATATTAACTTTTTTATGTGTATGATAAGATCGTAAAAAAATGGGTTGTATTAAATTTTTATCTCCTTTATTTATTATAGTAGGATCTTAGATTTTTAAAAAAATTAAATACAGTTAATTGATATTTACTGAAAATTAAATTTTTTTACATAAATAAAATTCTTAAATAATTTTAAAATGTGAGAGTTGAAATGAAAAATTCTGCTTTAACATATTATATAAGATGAATTAAATAATCGATTATTAAATAATCGAGTGCATCATCAACTACTTTAGAAATTTTTGTAAAAGTCAATGAAAATTATTTAAATTACAATTTATAATGATTCAGATTACAATTTATATGGAATAAATATGTAATATTTATTGGATGTGCAACTATTTACAGAGTTTGAAGGAATTTTATTTGTTAAATAAGCCAAAAATTATTTTGTGTATAATTTCAATAAAATAACCAATGACAATTTTTAAGCAACATGTTGCTTTCGAACCATTCCAGGCACCGCCGGATGTCAAACCCGAAGCCTGTGGTACTGAAGGCCAAACATTCAGCCAACAAGCCTCACTATATAAAATAAGTCAGAGTGAAAAACCTTTTTTTTTTGCGTAACATATAAGAATCAATGGGAAATTTTTTTGGCGAATAAGACATTTTCTCTCTCCTGGATCTTCTCCATCAGTTCCTCCCGCACACAGCGCTTCTTCTTTTAATTTACAGAAAGAACTACGAAGATTCACACAAAAGAAGGTTTTCCAACTTCTTCCAAGTCGTAAACAACAACAGAAATGCAGCGAAATATAACCGATTGTCGCTCAGAGATTGAAGGTGTGTACTAAGATCACTAAGAAGCAGTAACAAAAAAATGTTGCTCCATTTGATGCTTATATCAATTAAAAAAACGGGAACACTTTCTTGCACACTGTATCTTCAAGGTATTCTCGCTCAGACACTCTTATCGAAATCTGATAGAATCTTGAGCAAGCTGAAGATTTTTCCTGTCGATAAATTCATACCCTTGGCTATTGTTTGAAGGTCATATTGAGAGTAAATCGATCCCATGTTCCATTAAAGTGACTTTTGTACCCTAAATTGCACTAGAATGAAGATTGAAGTGAAATATTAAGCGGGTAGTAGCAGAAGGAGATGATTGATCTTCTACCATTTTTTCCACCTTAAATTTTGCTATGTCTTAAATTACATTCATTGTCAGAGAAACTTTGATATTGATCTTTTTATATACAAAGGTAAAGTGGTGAAAATATTTTATATTTATATTTAATATATCTTTCACATTTTCATGAACTTTAATTGTAATATATTACAAATTCTCTTTAATTTTTTGGGTCTTAATTCATTTACATATTTGAAAAAAAATGTAAATGGATATTTCGTACTTAATACACTATTAAAAAATTATAAAAAAATAAAATATAGAAATGAGTTAATACATTTTTTTTCATACTAATGCATAAATATCATTTAGAGAGAGGATTTAGCTACATATGAAGTAATCATTTGTATAGTAACTTAACGTGAATTGAAAGAAAAATGATTAAAAATTCATTTTTAAATGTAAATTTTATTATGATTGATTTGGTTTTGAAATTTATTTGAATTGGATTGATTATGGTATTTTTATTGAACAGGATTGATTATTTGAAAAGGATAGTAAAGATCCACCCTGCATTCCCCTGAAAAGCTATAACCTTGAATTCAAAGTATATATAGATCTTTCTTTTTGGACTTCTTTATAGGACTGATTGACCCTTGCTTTAGACTTTGGACTCAACAAGTTCTTTTCAAGGATGGATTGACCTTTACGTTAGACTTTGTACGTTGCATCTTTTTTTTCGGCTGTTATACTTTGGAATGATAATGGGAGGGGGAAAAATAGCAAAGAGAGTGTGCAGAGCAGAGTGAAGAGTTCCAGGCTGTACGGAGAGTACAAAGACCCTTTAAACGAACTGGATTTTTAGATGATTTTGTAAATAATTGTGTTTTGTGTAATTGTTATATAATTGTGTTTCGTGTAATTGTTATATAATTGTGTTTCGTGTATTATGTGTTGCAGTTGTGCAGTGCTGTCTTTGCAATTTTAGTAAATATGTCAGCGTTGCGAGAGAGAAATATAGTGCGTTTTGAGAAATAATTTTGTTTGTATCACGGAACAACACTGAATCAAGACTATACACATATCTGGCCTTAATTTTTACTGGGAGTGATTATGATACTTATTTAAGATCGATTATGATACGCATTAAAAATTTTTAGGAATTCAATTAATATTTCAAATTCAATATTTACATTGTTTCTAGTTACGATAAGCTAAGCAAAGAAGATTTCATCAGACTGTGTTTTTAATCTCTTAAATTATTAAAAAAAATACATTAAATTCTTTATCGAATATTCCATAACTTTCTAAAATGATGTTACATGCAATATCAATTATTCTGTCAACAACTTCAGACCCAGATGTTTAACTTTATGCTGTAGAAAAAAAAAGGTCTGTTACTTATACTACATTTTTATATAAACGCCTGGTTTAGTGTTATAGATGTTTTATTTGACACATAAATGACCCCCGTAACTGAACGGTACCTTTTTTTATGTCTCAGCAATTTTTTTTCTGAAGTTATAAAGTTAACTTGAAAATTCAAAATATAGGAAAATTCGAAAATCGATTCTGCTGTAATTTAAAAAAATTATATACTAATAATGATTTTCTAAGTTTTATTTGATAGAAAGTGACATCCGTAATCGAAAGAATTTTTTTTTTTTAATTCTCTAAAAAATTTTTTCAGAAGTCAATCAAAATGTAGGAATTTTTTAATTTTCTGTATTGTCAAAATCTTGAAAAATTAGAATTCTAGAATCATAATGTTGGTATCGATAAATACAAAATCATACCAGAAGTTAAATGAAATAAAAGCTTTTAGCTAGGAATTCTGCTTCTAATTTCAAAGCACTACTATTACTATTATAACTTCTTATCTCAAAAGATATCATCAACTAATCATTGAAATCGTGATATTGTTTCTAGTTTCAGTAGACTAAACAAATACAGTTTCATCAGACTCTGTTTCTAACCTTTCAAATTATAAAAAAAAAACAGATTAAATTATTTACCAAACATTCCATAATTTTCTAAAATAAAGTTAGAAAATTATGGAATATCAATTATTCTGTCAACAACTTCGAAGTAAGATATTTACATTTATGGTGCACATAAAAAAAAGATCTGTTACTTACACTAAATTTTTATTATAAACGCCTGATTTAGTGTTATAGATACTATTCCAAGACTATTTGTCGACTTCTAAAATAAATTTTAAATACACCCATTTTTATCGTATTAACTTTTAAAAATTATTTCGTTTTTTCCAATATTTTGATGCCATCTTTAAGAATCGTCGAATATTGCTATTAATATTCAAATGGATATTTAAACTGTTTTAAAAAATATTATAAATAAAGGCAAAAAAAAAACCTAACAATGGTAATTGAAGTAATGAGATTTTGATAAATGACATTCTAAAAATTCGATTATTTTCCACTTTCATCCATTTACTTTTCTAAAAACCTGGAATGGCATTGTTGCTTTCGTTCAATTCTTCAAAGCATCTATCTCAGTTCTAAATGGAATATTACTCACAATATTTCAGACTTCTCGTCAGGAAAGATGTATACGGCCATTGTGCCTTTACCCTTATGATATATGTGTCTTAAACATAAAACAATTTCGGTTCGTATTTTAAGCGCCCCATTCCGAGCTCAACATCTATCAAACGCCAAGTCCACAGGCCATTAATATCGTCTTTCCGTCCACGGCTACCGTTAAGGAAGCATGGATTTGTGCTTTTTCTCCATTCGTTTGACAAACGTACACCAGTACCAGGCGTACTAGCCATTCAGCACACAGCAACGAGGATAAAATTGATGAATGGAACGACAAATAAGGACAATCTTGTTTTTCTTTCTTCTTCTTCTTTACTATCTTCTATTCTTGATGGTTGGAGTTGAGAGAGTTAGTAATGGATATATGCCGGGATATAGGCACTTAGAGGATAAACTGTGGGTAACGTTCCTGCCTACTTTTTCGATAGGTACAAAGTAAAAGAAGAAAGAAAAAAGACACGAAAAGGAAGATTATTCCTTCTGCAGTACTTTTACCAGATTTATTTTGAAAAATAGAAGTGTAATTGACGATGTTTTTCTGGGACATTGCATTTCGACGTAACTCGCAAATTACATGCTACACTAGAACTCGCTTTTCAAAAGATAGAAGTTGGGAGAGGGTTCCGATCCAATCGAGTTAACCTCAAGTTATGAGCGAACAAGAAAGGTAGAACGTTTCTAACAAAAATCAATACCTTAAGTTTTAGAAAATAGGAATCGATTGTCGATAACCTGGTAAGACTTCTTTTTTATCTCTTTAAAAGTCCAATATATATATATATATATACATACATACACACACACACATATATATATATATATATAAATAATATATACCTATATAGTATAGCGTTAGTATGAATCTAGGTGGGCTTAGTTTCATATTTAAATAAAGCTGAAAATTCACTGATGGGCAATTAAAGAAGGACATTGCCACGTTGTGAGGAGCCTTGTAGGTAAATTGTTCTACATTTACGTGTCACGCAGAAGAAAACTGAAATCTCTTGCTGACTGTCGATTAGTGACGCTTATATACTTTTCCACAAACGCCATATCCCCGTTTCTGGAAGAAGGGCCGTGATTTGGACAATATCTTTTGAATACTAGTGTGGTAATTTCATCTACACTCATGTCCATAAATTAAGGATAATGAAGTTCAGGCAAAGAAAGAGACAGAAGCAAAACAAATTTGACTTATTTGTAAAGTCTATTTATTAAACAAAAGGTAAACAGCAAAAAAGATGCTATATGTTTGACATAATTAATAAAAATTGTGATTTTTACTCCCTGGAGCCAATTTCAAAAAAGAACCTATTTACAAAAAACAGTATTACATGGTTAGTATGATGGTTAATATGGAGTATGTCTCCCGGACGATGCAATACAGGCCTTACAATGCCTAGGCATGCTGAGTATCAAATTATCAATCTGATCTTGGGGAATATTACACCACTCATCAAGCAATGCCCTCCGAAGTTCCGGTTGACAGGTGGGAGGGGGTTGACGGGCTGCAATTCGTCGGCCAAGCATATCCCACACATGCTCTATTGGATTCGATTCCGGTGAGTATGCTGGTCAATCCATACGGGTGATATCCTCCAATTGAAGGCATTCGTCTACAATGTTTGCACGGTGAGGACGGGCGTTATTATATGAAAGTCCGGCGAGAATCAGACTGCAAACTAAACCTGGACTCGTCGGAAAACATCACACCAGACCACTGCTGCGGTGTCCACAATGCATGCTCTCTACTCCAGGTTAATCGCAGACGACAGTGAGGTGTGGTAAGTGGAACACATCTGACAGGCCTACGAGCATATAGACCAATGTGCTAGGATACTTCCAGCTGGGTACGTCCACATTCCAGTCGTCCGATAATTCTACCACGTAAAAAATCATCCAAATTCTTCCTTTGTGCCATAACTATGCGGTTATTGCACTGAAAGACTTTTAAAGCGGTGAACAATTTTACTTCTTTGCCACCATTCCTTATATACCCCTCTCTTACACTCTCGTCATTGTGACGCACTATCCGCGCCATCTGATGGTTTCCTGTAATTTGCATATTCTTCTTCAAGATGTGTGAGATAATTCTACAGGTGAAATTTTTATTTTAGAGTTCAATTTCTGTGTGATTCTGAAATATCCTTAATTTATGGACATGAGTGTAGATATGTAGTTCTCACACTGTTCGCAAATCAGATATTTCTAAATGAAGTCAATATAATCATAAATATAGTTGCGTTTTCTGTTCAATTATGAATAAAAAATGCATTTTGACGAAAACAACTGCATTATTTCAATTAATGAAGAACTATAAAATGGAGCAAAAATTTGGTTTAAATCATAGTTAATAGAACTTATTCGACATATTTCTAATTTTTTAAAAATGCCTATTTGATATTTCAAATTTTTGTTAATTTATTTGTATATTTAAAAATTGTAGAAAATTAATAGACAATGGAACTTCGATTGAATTTTTGGAATGAACTCATTTTTAATTAATAAAATTAATCTTTTTTATTTAGAAATTAATATGTATTACACAGAATTTTAGTCTACTGTCGAAATAACGAAGAACAAATAGAAACAATCGCTTACGAATGTATTTTTTTATAAATGGATGGGTTCTAATGCTCCAATTACTTATTCCACAAACAAATCACAGGCAGTTATTTAAGAAAGGGTATTGCTTTATCGTACACCGTTTAAGGATAACTGTCGCACATTTAAATCTCGTATTTTACTTTACATATATATTTTTATTATTTTATATTTTATTTTTATTTCACATACATATTATATATTGCATATATATTATTTACATATATATATTTACTCTGACACTTTATACTCGCTGTCACAATTGCCACCGGGTTTACTCGTTTTTCAAAGTAATGACTGCAACGAACACCGCAAGCTTATTCAAACCTGAACCATCCTGCAGGCTAGCTGCTCTCTTTATACAATTAATCACGAGTCTGTATGCATTGTTACCATTGGGCCATAAGATGATTTTGATATATTTAATGTTATGCAGGAATAAATGAACATTAAAACACTGCGTTCAATCAAAATTAACTCAAAATACATAATTGTTTGCTTTTTTTTTTACAAAATGTTGCAAGCAATTTTGATTTAGTATCGATAAAAATATTTTATAAAAATTTTCAAGGCAGAAATTGTTTATTAAACAATGGAAATTCCTTATGCTCTGAAGTCAGTTTAAAGGAATATTTAAAAGTTTTCATTCTTCGAAGTATAAATAATCCTCAAATGCAATCTGAATATATTTTCTTTTATTCTATAAGTAAAACACAATGGAATATTTTTTAAAAGTTTTCTTGTTTCTTAAAGAAATTAAAATGTAAAGTATTACTAAAAACTGTATCAACAAAATAAATTTTTTGATGAAAACTGATTGTTTTAAAGCAATACTACTGATAATTTAAACAGTGAATAAATTGTTTTGGTATTTCAAATTCATCTCAGATTTCTTCGGCTCAGATATTTTTCAGTTTAGCTGTTTTTAAGCTTCAAAGAAAGAATTTTAAAAACCATATCCTTAAATCTTTTCTTAAGCTTATCTGAGAAACGTATTTTGCATGATACGGATTATTATAAATGCATTTTTCAATAAAAAAATACAGAAGAGCATAGCAGAAAGTTATGTTTATTTAAAACAAATGTAAAAAGCTATTGAAAATTTATTTACTTCATAAATTATTTTAAGCATTAAGCAGATTTTATAAGCATCGTTCAACGAAATATAGATAAAAGTTTATTTATTGAAAATATAATGCAGTATATTTTTTGAAATTTAAGTTATTATGTAAACATCCGATTTAGAAATTAATGTTGTTTTAGTGTTACTGTAGAAATAGTGTTACTGTAATCTTATTAGATACAGTTACAGTTATTAAAAGAAATTTATTATCCATAACTTTATTTATTTCATTACTAACTTTATCTGGCCGTAATATTATTTTATATATTATTTCCGTAATAATTTTTTATTTATCCATTTTATTTATCCGAAAATTTAAGTGATATCACCATAAGATCCATACCATTTCGTTTCCGTTATTTTGAAATAAAACAAACATTTTATTTTAGGACAAACATACTTAATTTTTATTCAATTAAATTATTCAAAAAGTAAATGCGCAATAAATTAAATACGAAAGTACTATTTTGATTAAAATAAAAAGAAATCTACTTATGGCTAATATATTTTGAAGAATAAAATAAAATTAAAGAAATAAACTAGTTTCTTGAATTTTTACCTTTTCTGAATAGTTACGTTTGTTTTATTGAACATATAATTATTAAAGTTTTATAATTAAACGTGTCCTATCACTAACTTAACTAATTAGCGATTGAATCCACTAACTCCAGAGATTGCATATTTAAAGATAGTCTCCTCTTCTATGAGATTTTCTGGTTTATGGTGTGATTTTTCATTTCCCGTTTAAGAAGAAAAGCAAAGAATCATGTCAGATTGCTAATCGACTTACCTCAGATCGGAAACTCGTTTTGGTATTCACCAGGCTGCTTCTGGTTGTCAAGTTTTACATAGAAGCAATTTTAAAAAAAAGTACTTCCTATGTCCTATAACGTTAATAGTAAGTGATAATTTAAAAGGTAATTATTGGCGAACGCAATTGTAAATTATGTTGTAGCTCAAAATTGTGTAGCTTTCAATCAAAATCAGTGTTTCATGATATTTGTTATTTGTTTTGACGCATCTTTCAGTTTGTAGGTTAACCTAATTTTTACGAATTATAACTATTTTTCTAATTTCATCCGCTGATCGAAATAAATTGTTTTATTTTATCAACCCATTGAAAAAATATTTAATCTTTATTTATTAATAATAATAAAAGTTTTTAATCTTCTAGAATGCAATAAATAAGAAAGCATCGAGTAAAAATTTTTCTATAACATTATTTTTTTATTTTATTATTAAATTAAATCTGAGATATAAGACTTTCCATATTTTAATTGATCATCGAAATCTGAAAATTAAAAACAAATCATAATTTAGAAGTAAAATTGAAGTAAAATAAGCAAGTCTATTAGAAAAGGAAGAGAAAGCTACGATCTGTGTATTCCTGTTTTAAAGCATATGTGATCTTTATTTACAAACATACTTTTATATATCGTTTATAAATATATTTTACAATTAATTAATTTAATTTTTTATAAAAATCTTTTACAAATATACTTTTTTATATCTTTTTCACAAAAATACTTTTATGAATTTAAGCAGAAAACCGTAAAAAATTAAAATGAAAAATTTAAATTAACAGTATGAATACATTTCCTAGTTTGTATTATGAAATGCAGTCATGGAATCAACGTCGTTATTAAGATCTATGTATGTATGTTAATTATGAATAATAGAAGGAAATGAGAAATCTTGACAAAAAGTTATTAATTTTTATTAATAACTTTATTATAACTTTAAAAAAAAAAAATTATATTTTAGAGAGAGACACAAAAATATTCTTCCACTTTATATATATAAGAAATATAACTATTTTAAGATTTTAAAATTGACTAAGACATTAAATTTGCTTATATTTTATTGTTTACTGTTGCATTTCTTTGTTATACACGCCATTATATCACGAATAATACTTAAATTTAAAAATTACATATTAATGATAAAGAATATTTGCTATGACCAGGAAGTATTCATATGTTAAACTGAAGGAATATTTGTTATGCAATCGTTTAAATCTCTATATTTTAAGAACGATTGAAAAAAAAAAAAACATTTAAAGAATAATATGATGTAGTTAAAAGTTTGATTTCGATTTCACTAGGTTTAGTTTATCAGAATAGTAGCATCGCAGGGGAAGGAAAACAAAATTTTCTACAGATTGCTATCTCAATTATTTTTCAGATGAAAAAAAACTCAGAAAAGATGCAGACAAAAACTAGCATATGCAAATGATCATTTCTGAAGGAAATATAAATGAAATAAAAATAATACTGACTTATTTATTATTCCTGGTTGTTAAGTTCAGTCGGAATTTATTTTCAAATTTATTCTATTTCATTACAAAAATGCTAATATTTTGCTTGCAATATTTTTATCTCATATCCAGGTTAAAAAATTCCTTTTTTAAATTCTCTATTTCCTGATGACGTTTTTCTACTATTAAGATATGCGATGTTGAGATTAGTCCAGAAGTCGGAAGAAAACAAGCAATCTCATGAAAATGAAATGTTTTTGTGATTTTCTTGGAAGCATTTTAGCAAATCTGCTTAACGATAAACATTTGTAAGTAAAATATTCCTGCAGCGTTCTAAAGAATATATAATAGTATAGAGAATAAAAAAAAATATTCTTCTGCATGTTTGTTAATTGCGCTTATTTTATATTAAATATTTCATCATGATGTTTTTCTACTATAAAGATAAGCAATTTTGTGATTCGTCCAGAAATCTGAAGAAAACAAACAATCTCATAAAATGAAATAGTTTTTTGATTTTCTTTGAAGCATATTAAAAAATCTGCTTAACGATATACATTCTTGACTAAAATATTCCTATAACGTTCTAAAGGGCATTGAATAGAATAGAGAATTAAAAAGTTATTATACTGCGCGCTTACATTATATTCTCTATTTCACGATGGCGTTTTTAAAACATGTGATTTTGAGATTCGACAAGAAGTCGGAAGAAAACAAACAATCTCATGAAAATGAAATGGTTTTTTGATTTTCTTAGAAGCATATTAAAAAATCTGCTTAACGATATACATTCTTGACTAAAACATTCCTATAGTGTTCTAAAGAAAATATAATAATATAGAGAATAACAAATTTATTTTATTGCACTTTTATTCTCTATTTCATGAGGAGGGCGCGATATAGACCTATCTCCTAGTGGTGCACCCTTGTCAAGGTTCTATATGGGTAGGTGGTCTACAGTATTCAGCGTGAAATCTCGCTGCTATACGAACCTTCCTCCGGTTGGCTTACAGATATTGCAATGGAGTGCTGATGGTTTGTCTCAATCAAAAAGAACTCATGTATTGAATATCTACATCGCATTTGAATTTTCGACCGGGCCAGACTGCCCTCTTTGTGATTTGGCGGAACTGGTGAACCAAACTATTCATCTCCATTGTTGCTTTTGGACTTCATGGAGAATCCGAGACGAAAAGATGCTGGCAAGTTAGGGAACTTTTAAGGTAATGACTTCTGTCAACTTTGTTGAACTCTTTTACGTACATTTTCTTTTTCTTTTTAATCCTGCCATTGGAAATAAAAAAAATCATGATGATGTTTTTCTACTATTAAGATAGGTGAATTTGAGATTCGTCCAGAAATCGGAAGAAAACAAACAATCTCAAAATAAATTGTCTTTATGATTTTCTTTCTGCTTAACGATATACATTCGTAACTAAAACATTCCTATAGAGTTTTAAAGAACATATAATAGTATAGAGAATAAAGAAACTATTATATTGCACGCTCATTTTATATTCTCTATTTCATAATGCTGTTTTTCTACTATTAAGATTTGTGATTTTGAGATTCATCCAGAAGTCGGAAGAAAAAAACAATCCCATGAAAATGAAATGGTTTTATGATTTTCTTGGAAGAATTTGAACAAATATGCTTAACGATATACTTAAAAAAAAAAAAAGGCATTCCTATGGAGTTTTGAATATACAATAATATAGAGACTAAAAAGAGATATTCTATTGGACCCTTATTTTGTATTCTCTATTTCACAATGAGGGGAGGAATATAGATTTACTTCTTAGTGATGTATCTTGGCCAACGTCCTGTATAGCTTAGTGGTCTACAGGTTTCGACATGAACTCTCTTTGCTGTCTTAACCTTCGCCTTCTTTACCTCCCTGTATTATAATTTAATGCTGGCGGTTTACAATTAAAATAGTGTAATAAACAAATGAAATGAATTAAATGAATATAATCAAAAAGCATGTAATGAATGTAAGAACATAATGAACATCTACATCGCATACGGATTTTCGTCCGGCCAGGCTGCCCTCTTTGTTATTTGGTGGAATTGGTGAACCCAATTCATGTCTATCGTTGCTTTGCAATTTATGGCAAATACAAGTGACAAGCTAGACTTAATGCAATGACTTCAATTTTGTTTAACTCTTTTGTGTGCATTTTCTTTTTCTTTTTAATCCTGTATTTTCCCCCTTTTTATATTGTCTAGCCATTGGAAATAAAAAAAAAGAATTAATGCTGATGTTTTTCTACTATTAAGATATGTGATTTTGAGATTCGTCTAGAAGTCGGAAAAAAATAAACCATCTAATCAAAAAATTGGTTTTATGATTTTCTTGAAAACATTTTATTAACAAATCTGTTTAACGACATACATTGTAACAAAAGCATTCCTACAGCCTTATGAAGAACATTTAATAGTATAGAGATTAAAAAAAGTTATTCTATGATGGTTACTATTATATGTTCTTTAACCTTTCTAAACGAAAAAGGAAAAAAAAAAAATACATATGCCATAAATTTGCATCACCCAATTAAGAACAATATTAATATTCAGGTAGAGTACCAACTAAACAACGTTTCGTGCAAAAATCCAACTGTTGGATCACGACTTTCTGCCATTAATTATCAAGAAAAGAAACTTAATTCGAATTGGCTGGTTCTCAAATCGAGATAAAAAACAGTGTGAACTTTGACTCTCCCACGAAGCCATAAAACCTAACATCATGCTAATATGTTATCTTCCGAGCTTATGAATTCTAAATTTCTTTCTTTGGAATACACCTATCTGCCAACATGTTTCTTCCAGAACGCTTCTTGAACTTTAAATAATTATGCTGGTGGCATAGTATCTACTGGCTAAATTGATATTGTTGCTCCTTTTACCAAAGGGTAAGGTATTTTATTTCACTTCCTGTAATTAGAGCTGTCGGATATGTCAGGCAGGGAAAATGGGAACCGCCCTTAAAATGGCACGCGAAGCTTTAAGATGGTGAATTAACTCATTATGAGATCTGTAAAAATAAAACAGTTGCACACCGTACCCATTTTTTTTATTTTTAACTTCAAAGAGTTCTTAATTGGAAAAGCATATAACAATTGCAAACACAAGAATGAACGCAAGAGATTATATGGTAATTTATTCGAAATATACGCTACACTAACACAATGTATGCAGTTTAGTGCCAATGCAACATTTTTACAGCCTACTTATTAATTTTAAATGAATGCTTTCGAAAATTGTCAATGGTAATGGGTTTAACTACATATATCTTTATGGTAATTATAGGTTAAGTGAGGTTTTCCGATAGAGAATTTTAGGATGTTGCATTTAATATTTCGGTTTTTGATTTCAATACATTAAATGTATGTTGTGAAACATAATTGGACATATAATGTTGGATAGATAATTTTTAATGAAAAATATTGGAAATAATTTAGATCAGAATTCAATAAATTTAATATTACTTAATGTTGTAGCATGGCAATGACTTCGGTCAGCTTTGTTGAACTCTTTTGTGTACATTTTCTTTTTCTTTTCTATCCTGTATTTTCCCCTTTTTTCTGTAGCCTGGTCATTAGAAATAATAATAATAAAAAAATCATGATGATGTCTTTCTACTATTAAGATATGTAATTTTGAGATTCGCCCAGAAGTGGGAAGAAAACAAAAATAATTTCATAAAAATAAAAAGGTTTTATGATATTTTTTGGAATCATTTTAACAAATATTTTCAACGATATATATTCATAACTAAAATAATCATATAATGTTCTAAATAATAATATAGAAGATAAAAACGTTATTCTCTTGCACGAAGTGAAAATGTCTCATGAAAATGAAAGGGTTTTATGAAACAAAGTAAAGTTAGTACAATCGTAACTAAAAATTCCTATCACATTCTAATAAAAAAGGTATTCCTAATAAAAAAGGTATTCTATGATGGTTACTCTTATATGTCCTTTAACATTTCTAAATATAAAAGAAAATATATTTGTGCCATAAATTTGCATCACCCAATTAAGAACAATATTAACATTCCGGTAGAGTACCAGCTAAACAAGGTTTCGTGCAAAAACCCAACTGTTGGAACACGACTTTCTGCCATTAATTATCAAGAAAAGAAACTTAATTCGAATTGGCTGGTTCTCAAATCGAGATAAAAAGTGTGTACTTTGACTCTCTCACGAAGCCATAAAGCATAACATCATGCTAATCTGCATCTTCCGAGCTTATGAATTCTAAATGTCTTTTTTTAGATCACCTTTTTCACCTATCTGCCAGCATGTTTCTTCCAGAACGCTTCTTAGACCTTAAATAATTATGCTGGTGGCGTAGTATCTACTGGCTAAATTGATACTGTTGCTCTTTTTACCAAAGGGTAAGGTATTTTATTTCACTTCCTGTAATTAGAGCTGTCGGATATGTCAAACAGGGAAAATGGGAACCGCCCTTAAAATTGCACGCGATGCTTTAAGACGGTGAATTAACTCATTATGAGATCTGTAAAAATAAAACCGTACCCATTTTTTTTATTTTTAACTTCAAAGAGTTTTTAATTGGAAAAGCATATAACAATTGCCAACACAAGAATGAACGCAAGAGATTATATGGTAATTTATTCGAAATATACGCTACACTAACACAATGTATGCAGTTTAGGGGCAGTGTAACAATTTTGCAGCCTGCTTATTTATTTTAAATGAATGTCTTCGAAAATTATTAATGGTAATGGGCTTAACTACATATATTTTTATGGCAATTTTAAGTAAGTAAGGTTTTCCAACAGAGAATTATAGGATGTTGCATTTATTATTTCTGTATTTAATTTCTATTCATTAAATAAATGTTATAAAGCACAATTGGATATAGAATGTTGGATAGGACATTTTTAATGAAGAAATATTGGAAATAATTTAGCTAAGAATTCAATAAATTTCATTATTACTTGATATTGTAGCGTTTTTCCCACGGGAAGAGCTGTAGCATTTCGTTCTCAGGAGAGAGGAACGTATATTTTTTAACAAGTACAGCCAGTCACTCAAATTTCACAGCAGACGAGCTTTATTGTGGGCAGTTATATTAGATGCAATTAGTGTTTTGTACTAATGAGACCAACCTGTCATTCAAATCTGATAGCAGATATTCAGTGTCATGGATGATGAGACCTTTGAAATTAGCGATTATTTGTGTGACATTCACAGGTCGAAACAATTACATATGGAGTATGGACTACACCAAGAATTGTTTCGTGGTTGGTAATAGACCATTGCCTGAGAAAGTGCCACCAATGAGAAATGACGGAAGCTGATTTTTTTTTTTTTTTTTTTTTTTTTTTTTTTAATTTCTTAAGGGGATTTGAGGAGTTTCTTAAAGGAAGGTTTATGAAGAAAAAGTTCTGCGATGAGTCGACAAGAAGTGCTTTTTGTCTCTGAAGTGACTGAAAAGGCCTTAATTTCCGCCTGTTTCAAAGTGAGCCCCTTGTGGTTTCTTGTATCAAGCCATGTCATAGTTAAAGTCTTTGTTTTTAGATATCAGATCTTTGTGAAATTTGCCAGCCAATCTTGCGACACTGTTGAAGTAAATATTTTTTTTTCTTGTTACAAAACTTTATTTTATGCCATTTTATAAGAATATTCATTAGGCTTTTCTTTAGTAAAAACTTTAGTCTTCTCTCTTCTTAAATCTCATTTTTGAACTCATTTCAAACGAAACCTTGTCCAAACTCATTGCACGAATCGTATTCATTCTTTATTATGTGTGCAGATTGGAGGCTCGAAACAGCCATCTATGGGTGATAAAGCAAGGGCATAGCCTTGAGAAAGGACTTATAAAGTTAACCGTCCGTTTAGAAGTGAAATTATAAAACACTCACTTAGATAATCTCACACTCATTACAAGAATCTTATACAGTTACAATCGTAATCAAGCCTCTTTGTTTCGTAACGAGTAATTGCGAAAGATGTTTCTAGCTGATACGAACCAGAGGTCATCTACACGCTAACTGCCCTTATTATCACTGGACCATCGAAATTTTTTTTTCATTTGAGTGTTTATATTTTCTCAAAAGAAAATTTAAAATATTAATATTATTTTTGCATGTTTTATTTATCTATTTATTTTGAAAATAAATAATATCTTCTTCCGCATCGTATTATTTTATCTAGGAATGAAGAGGTAAAATTGTTTTTTAATTTTTCACTATGATGGCGATACTCTTGCTTTAGCACCAACGTGTATTTCTCACCTTACTTCTCCTATGTTGTTGTCGTATCCCTCATGGAAGGAGGGAAGCAGCTTCTGTTCTGATGGAGCACCCGTAGGTAGAAGTCTGACTTTGGCTCCGTGAAGCTCTTATAGTCATAGGAGACCGGGACCTACGGCTTAAAGAGGATTCCGAACTACGACAAACAACCATGGCGCCGCCGGGACTCGAACCCGAAACCTGTGGCGCCGAGCGCCAGGTCGCTACTCACTCGGCCATTCAGGCCCTACTTCTCCTATAACCGGCTATATTATTTAATGTATTTAATACTCGTTACCTAAAAGTTGCCTTTTCGTATTACTATTACAAATATACATCTCAGAAGTCTTGAGCATATCGAAGCTCTAACAAAGAATCCAGCAACTTTTCCTCTTTTACAACGCAAAATCTTAAGATTTAAAAATGTTTCACAGTCTTAATATAATTTGGAGAAGTACTAAAATGTGTTGTTTCTTATCCCATTTGGTCAACACCAATCTATTGACCAAGTCCATGAACTAGTGTGTTCTCAAACAATGAAAATCCACTCCAGAACTTGGCTCTTCTGGCAATCAATATAAGTCAAGATATGGGGTGGAGTCAAATTGACTCCTCTATATTTTGAGCAAGGGGCCTGAATGGCCGAGTGGCTAGCACTCTGGCGCTCGGTACCATAGGTTTCGGGTTCGAGTTCCGGCGGTGCCATGAATGTTTGTAGTGGTTCGGAATCCACTTTAAACCGTAGGTCCCGGTCCTAATAGTATCGTAGAGCGTTGCTGGGGCATTGTTATTCCTTGGCTTATCTTCAAGTTACACGCGCCCCTGAGTAATACAAAGTGAGTAACGTCTGTGCAGCGCTTGCCTTAAGGCATCCAAGACGTCCATGTCTGTTTGCCAGCTGTATTGGAAAAACAATATATTTTGAGCAAAGGGGATAAACCTTAAGGCCCTGACACATGATATTGAGAATGAAGGTGACCACTTCGGAGCCTAGCAAGAGCCGTCTGTTCGGATCGAATACCGGCCCGAATTAAAGCAGCACCAGCGCAACCAAATGAATTTATTAATAAAGGATTTATTGTTTTAGATTCTGCAAAAATTTCACGCAAAATCAAATGAATAATTCTTTAATTCTATAAACTATTTCTGGAATGAAGAAATTGCAAATATTCCCTCGCATTGACGTATGTTTTGAGTATATAGACCTGACAATTTTACAATTTTGAATATTTATTCAGATTTCAGATTTAGTTTATATTTTGTTTCGAAAGTTTTATTGAATACCTTACATTAAATGTTTTTATTTAATATTTTAATACTTTTTCAAATCTCAATTTTTCTCAAATATCTCTATTTTTTATCAGAAAAATATTTATTACAGCAATGAGGTAAGATGAATAAGCACAATAAAAGTAAAATAATTTTTCTCAAATTCCTCCCCCCACGAAAAAAAGAAAAACACTTGATTCGACATTTTTTAATGCGTGTCTATGTTTTATGTTAGTCACATACTACTTTCTATAATGCCAACTCACAAATTGCAATGATTTTAATTAGTTCCCAAATTTTTTCTAACGATTTATTTCCCTAAATGTACTCACAGAGAGACAAATTAACAATACACTCTTTGCAAAAAGAACAATAACCATTTTTTTATTCAGCAAAAATATAAAAAAAAAAAAAAATAACAGTCTAAATGAGTCGTAAAATTCTTTTGAAAACAACCTTTATCTTTCACTTTTTTTCTTGTTATTACTAATTTGTCTGCAGTTTTTTTGTTAGCAAAATTTTGAAAAGTGATCAAAAGAAAAACTTTTTTCTGCAAGTGACTTTCGCTGAATGCCCACTTTTCTCACATCGACAGGTCATTAAAAAGAAATCAGCTCTTAAAACCGGTCACCCGTTATCGGTATAAATTGTGAAGTTGAAGCTTTTAGCGACCTGCACCTCAATCTCTGGGCAAACACATTTGCGCAGCTGGGTCTTTGGAACGTCAAGTCCTCATCGCCTGAATGGCAGCCGCGATCAATCTTGGCCAAGTGGTCCGTCTTTGTGTGCTTTCCATCTCTAGAGCTCCACATTTTTTGTGAGCAGACTTTTTTAAAAAGAAGGACAATGTAAAATCAAAGTTTGGCGATATTAATTAGGCATTTTTTTGTTGAAGGCTTTCTTTTATGTTTACAAGTACCATTGAATGACGTTGTTAATTTCATCCAAATTAGATTCGCTAATTTACTCCAGAATTTTTATTATAAAAACAAAAAGAAAAATCGTAAATATGTATTTCCTATATAAAATAAAACAGGGCCGAGTGGCTAGCGCTCTGGTGCTCGGTACCACAGGTTTCGGGTACGATTTCCGACGGTGCCATGGATGATTGCAGTGTTTCGGAATCCACTTTAAACCGTAGGTCCCGGTCTAACACGATCGTAGAGCGTTGAGGAGGTATTGTTACTCCGCTTCGTGGCTTATTTTCAAGCTACACACACTTCCTGGGTAGTGCTAAGTGAGTAACGTCTGTACAGCGCTTGCCTTAAGGTATCCAAGACAATTGTCAAAGTGTTTGCCATCTGCATTAGAAAAAAAAATATAAAATAAAACAGACATAGAATTTTTTTAATGGCACCATTTTAAATGAAAGGGATGTTGTAGAGTGCAGGTTTGGCAAGCAGATTGTACTGGGTGTGGTTTGGATGAGATACTTGAGTCACCATTATCGGTATAAATCGTGAAGTTGAAGCTTTTAGCGACCTGCACCTCAATCTCTGGGCAAATACATTTGCGCAGCTGGGTCTTTGGAACGTCAAGTCCTCAGTGCCTGAATAGCAGTCGCGATCAATCTTGGACAAGTGGTCCGTCTTTGTGTGCTTTCCATCTCTAAAAATGAAGTTCCACCTTTTTTGTTTTTTTGAGCAGATTTTTTTTAAAGGAAGAACAAAGCAAAAACGAAGTTTGGCGATATTAATTAGGCCTTTTTTTTATTGAAGGCATTCTTTTATGTTTAGAAGGACCATTGAATAACGCTGTTAATTTCATCCAAATTAGATTTACTAATTTCCTCCATAAAAAAAAAAAAAGTAAAATTGTAATTATGTATTTCTTTTATAAAATAAAATATCCATAGAATTTTTTTTGAGGGTAGCATTTTAAATGATAAAGGTGCAATGATAAATTTCGTAATAAATTCGAACCGGGAAACATCCCACTCCCGGCATTTTTACAAATTTCTTTTTTTATTTTTCCAAAATTCTAGGAATGTCATATCCCTAATAAAAGCCTATCTTGGATTACTGAAAGAAGATCATATAGAAACTATTCTATTGTTAAAAAAAAATGGGATTTAATCTACTACAAATATTGAATTTTTGTGCTTAAAATGTACAATTTCCTTTTTGTCTTAAGCTATTCTATAATTATTGTTAAATTGACTATTTAACAAGTACGTATTATAGAATAGCTAAAGATAAGCAAATTCTCTCCCTTATGTGTATACGATATATACATTTTTTTCAATTCCTTCTATTAGCTCACATTCTCCCTATATATAACTTGTTAAAATTTTTAATCGTTCATAAAATACTTTTTATGCATCACTCAAGTTCAAATACATTTTTTTTGAGCTTGTAGTGGATGACATTGGATGTTAATACAGTTTTTTCAAATTTTAAATCAGTAATTAAATGTAATGAATTAATTTTAGTTCTTTTTCTTAGACTTAAGATAAACTTAAAAAAATGAATGAAAATTATTTATAAAGGACTTTCTGAAAGATAGTGATAAAAAAAGTAGGAATTGACTTTTTATATTATTTGCTTATAAGCAAATTTAGAGTACAAGATTGCATTTTAAAACTACACCTTTAAAAATGTAAGAAATACTTTGATACGCAAAAATTAATTTTATAAATATATACGTAAATAAATGTCATTGAATTTATTTCACGAATTCTTCTAAATCCATTTGTTAAGATAACACATAAAAGTACATAAAATTACATAAAAGATAGATAAGACTTGCAAGATACTACGTGTAAGATAGTACATAAAATTACGGAAAAGAATTAATAATTGAGAGTCAGGAATAGGAAATTTTTGGCGACATTCCTGGTTGTCGATATAAATTTAAAAAAAAATAAAAAATAAATAAATAAAAATATAAAATAAATAAATAAATATTTTAAAATTATATTCACATCAAATATTTTATCTTTAAATTTAAAAAAATTGCTTCTGAAGAAATTAAGAACTTTTAGAAAATTCACATCATACGTTATATATGGTAATGTTCTAACCACCTTCCAAATGGACGTCGGTAAAGTTCTTTTTCTGAAACATGGGGACTCGATAGAGATTTAGACAGAGTGTATAAGGGTCTCGTATTTTACAGTCAGGACTTGTGGGTAGGCTGCTGGTCAGCTGGCCTTTTTCAGATTTTTTTTATGACACGCAAATGCAGGTCACTTGCCTTTAAAAGTTCATAGACACATAGGCTTTCAGTTCATCATTGCTGATCAATTTCCAAACAGAAATTTCTTTGGTTTTCTGGTTTCTTACCCTTTTTAATATTACTAGGATGCTATAGACACTATAATAAACATTTTCAAATAACGAGTGAAATTAGCTCTTAAGAATTATTTTTGATGTAAAAAAAATTTGATATTTAAAAAAAAAAAAAACTTTTTTTTTTTAAATAAAAAATAACTTTATTATAAAGATAAAAATAATTTTTCAATGTATCATACATAGCATCTCTCCATATTGCTAGTATATTTATTTAATGCACATTATGTGAAGTTATTTTGCAACTAACGATTCTAATTGTAAATGTAAGTAAGTTGAGAATAGTAAAAAATAATTATTTTTCGGATCTTTAATGTGCCCATCTTTTGTATGAATAACAGTTCTTTTACTATAAAAAATTGGGGTGTACATTTAAATCAATGGCGCTTTTTTAAAATGATCCGAATTTGATAAAATTCATTACTACTATAAGAATACGAAATGCACTAGTACATTATAAAAAAGTAAAGTTAAAGTTAATTAAATCAGTAGCAATTAAATTAATTACGTAAAGGAAAAAACAAAAACTAGTAAAAAAAATATCATTTGAATGAATTCCTTGCCAATAGAGGGCGGTAAAAGCGAATTAAAAAAATTCACCCAGTTCTGATAGAGGAAAAGCTTCCTCTTTATAGGGGAAATCTATCTTATTTATTAATCTATCTATATATATAAAAACATGAAAAAACTGTATTGTATAATAAAATTATAAATGTTTCAAAAAAATTAACTTGCTTAAAGAAATTGTATTGCAGTGCATTTAAAATGAAGACATCGCTGTAACGTCAGAATGGCCGAGCGGTCTAAGGCGCCAGATTTAAGCTCTGGTTCTCGAAAGAGAGCGTGGGTTCGAACCCCACTTCTGACATTCTGTTGGCTTTCATTTTTATTGGTTTCTCTGATATATATTTTTTATTATTATTATGTTTTATTTTTTATTGGTATTATTAGTATATGAATAATTTGATTAGTTTTTAAGAAAAAATTGTCTCTAAAAATGTATAACGAAAAACAAATGCAGATTTTTTTGTGTTATTTATATAATGACTTTTAATCGAAATATACACAACGATACTAAGAAATTAGAAATAATGCAAACTAATTTAATTAGTATCGAAACATCTACTACTTTGAATCTCAAAGCATTATAGTGTTATAGTTCTAATATTTTAGTTTATAGTTAGGATATTGTTGATTTCAAAAGTAGAAAAGTCCGAATAAAACGAAATTCGGATGGACTCTCATAATAACTGTTGATTAATGAATTCATAGAGAAGTATGAAATGTAATAATAAGTAATAATGCGTAAATTTGTGAGGCCGGAAAAATGAGTTGCAAAATGCATTCATGTTAAAAGACATTAAACCACTAATATGAAAAATTATTTGAATGCGAATGCCAACCAGAAAAAAAAAATAATGCATTAAATTGAGTTATAAAAATTAATTAAATATATAAAAGGAAAAGAAAAATATGTTGAATAAAAATTTGAAGCAGAACAAATACAAAACTGTTCAATCAATTTCATTGTTTTTTCTGTTCAAACAGTTTGCCGCTAATTCGCTTTCAAAAAATTTCAGTTCTCATTTGATTGAAAAAAAAAAGAACAAATTAGAATTCTTTCAAAATTTTTATTTCTGTTAAATGTAACGAATTTAAATAAAAAAAAAATAAAATAATTCAAAAAAATAATTTAAATAAAATAATTCAAATAAAATAATTTAAATAAAATAATTCAAATAAAATAATGTTTTAAAATTAGCTTAATTAATTTCTCATTTCTCATCAGTTCTCGTTTGATTAAAAAAATGAACAAATTAGAATTCTTTCAAAATTTTTGTTTCTGTTAAATGTAACGAATTTAAATAAAATAAAAAAATAATTCAAATAAAATAATTTTTTAAAATTAGCTTAATTAATTTCTCATTTCACATCAGTTCTCATTTGATTACAACAAAGAACAAATTAGAATTCTTTCGAAGTTTTTGTTTCTGTTAAATGTAACGAATTTAAATAAAGAAAAAATAAAATAATTCAAATAAAATAATTTTTTAAAATTAGCTTAATTAATTTCTCATTTCGCATCAGTTCTCATTTGATTAAAAAAAAAGAACAAATTAGAGTTCTTTCAAAATTTTTGTTTCTGTTAAATGTAACGAATTTAAATAAAAAAAATAATAAAATAATTCAAATAAAATATTTTTTTTTAAATTAGCTTAATTAATTTCTCCTTTCTCACCAGTTCTCATTTGATTAAAAAAAGAACAAATTAGAATTCTTTCAAAATTTTTTTTTCTGTTAAATGTAACGAATTTAAATGAAAAAAAAAAAATAATAATTCAACTAAAATATTTTTTTAAAATTAGCTTAATTAATTTCTCACTTCTCACCAGTTCTCATTTGATTAAAAAAAGAACAAATTAGAATTCTTTCAAAATTTTTGTTTCTGTTAAATGTAACGAATTTAAATAATAATAAAAAAAAATAATTCAATTAAAATAATTTTTTAAAATTAGCTTAATTAATTTCTCATTTCTCATCAGTTCTCATTTGATTAAAAAAAAAGAACAAATTAGAATTCTTTCAAAATTTTTGTTTATGTTAAATGTAACGAATTTAAATAAAAAAAAATAAAATAATTCAAATAAAATAATTTTTTAAAATAAGCTTAATTAATTTAATTTTAATTTAAATTAATTTTAAAATTTTAATTAATTTTTATTTTTAAAAATAGTTATTAATATTTGGTAATGAATATTTTTCTATTGTTAATTAATAAAATCTTACTTTTACCAATTTTTTTCTCCCCTAAAATAAATTAGTACAACTCTTTTGGTATTTTCCCCCATTCTAAAATTGCGTCAGGCTACGTTACAGATTACGGGCCTGACAGACCGAGTGGCTAGTGCTCTGGCGCACGGGTTTCGGGATCGAGTCCCGGCGGTGCAATGGATGTTTTAGTGGTTCGGAATCCACTTTAAGCTGTAGGTCCCAGTCTAAGAAGATCGTAGAGCATTGCGGGGACATTGTTACTCCACGTCCGTGGCTTACCTTCAAGTTACACGCGCTCCTTGGGTAATGCAAAGTGAGTAATGTCTTTGCAGCGCTTGCCTTAAGGCATCCAAGACCAAGCTGTCTAAGTGTTTGCCAGCTGCGTTAGGGAAAAAAAAAAAAAAAAAAAAAAAACCGTTACAGATTACTGAGGTTTGAAAATTGACACCTATTCTATGGAAACAGAATTGTCTCACTTTTGAGATTTATTTTTGGCTTTTGTTCTTTTACAAATTGTGTTACATTTTAATAAAGTAAAAGAAGGCAAATGTTATGACTCACATGTAACTATGCACTAAAGGCATTATTTCATGTATAATTACTAACTTTTTTGATGAGAGAAAGCAAAATGAATTAGAATTTTTAGATGAATAGTTTGGAATAAAGCTTCAAAATAAAATACTGTAATAACAACGGGTATCTAACAAAAATAAATTAGTACAACTTATTTAGTAAAAAAGTTAATAACTATACATTAAAAAATGCCTTTTGTGCATTTTTGAAATATCATTAAAAAAAAAAAAGTAAAAAGAGAAAATATATTGTTAAACATATAATATAACACAATTGTTGTACGTGTACTTTAATTTAAACTTAAAATCTCTACATAGAAAATGTCAAAAGTGGAGAGAAATATTTCTGCTGAATTTCGCTAAATATCTCAAATAGAATATATTATGAATATTTTTGATAAAAATAGTTAATGTTCTATTGATTTAGTTAGAATAAAAACATGATAAAACATACCTTATAATTTTTTTTTTTTTTTTTATAAGAACATTTTCTAAAGTAGATGAAAAAAATAATTTATAAAAATTAAAATTAAAAATTAGAATAGATAAAATTTTACTTCTTTTCTGTACTTTGGTTTTTTTTAGGTTTAATTTTTATTTTTATTCACTGCCTTAAAAATTATATTAAGTTCTAAAATTTAAGTGCTTCATATGAATTAAATCAAAATGAGGCATTTTGTATATGTTATCGACTAGTATTTTTTCTATATATTATCTCTAGTATTTTAAAAAATAAAAAGAAATGTCTTAAAATATAATTCTTTAAAATATATTTAAATCCAACATGCAAAAATTAAAAGCATGCTTAAATTTTCATCATTGTAAAATTTTTATTCATAAATATCAATATTAAATGGCTAATATAGAAGAAAATTGAAGATTATTTATTTTATTGAATATTTTATTAAATACTAATATTTTATAACGTAAAACAGTGATTATCAAATTTGATAGATTTTCATTCTCACAGTTAAAAACAATAATTGCAATGTAGCAGTAATTAAATAGTTATCAAAATTACATAATAAATAATTTTCATTATGAAACCTGATTGCTTAATTGTTTTGCTATTTTTTATAGTAATTAATAAAAAAATTATTTTTTACAGTATAATAAATTTGCAAGTAAGGTATCTATTGTAATTTTAAAGTACATTAAATATATTTTTATTTCTAAGAGTAACTGTGCTTCCTCCTACACAGGCAAGAGCGTCCCATGTGGCATTCAGAAGAAATGGTCAGTTGGGCTCCAGATTCTCTCCCGGGAGGAAGTACAGCGAAACCATGCTCTTCTGTTGAGAAACGTTTATTTTACAGCCCCTCACCCCAAGAGGAAAGATAATTTAAACTAACCCTGAGTAAGATTTGACCTACACACACTCACCCGGAGATGAATTATATTACGAGCTTCCCGCGCGTACCTGAATATCGGGATTTCGGCTTAGAAGTGGAATTTTCCCTCTTTAATTATATGTTTTTAAATGTGTTACATATTCACTGTAATTGCATGTGTGTTGCGTTTATGCGTGTTTAAATAAAGCTGTGAGTTTTCGAACCTGTACCGCAAGGATCTCAACCTCACCCCACCCAGTACAATCGGTGTGCCCAACCTGCACACTACAGCATCCTTTTCATTTAAAATGCTGCCATTAAAAAAATTCTATCCCTGTTTTATTTTACATAGCAAATACATACTTACGTTTTATCTTTTTCTTTTATTATGAAGTTCTGGAGGAAATTAGCGGATCTAATTTGGATGAAATTAACAGCGTTATTCAATGTTACTTCTGGACATAAAAGAATGCCTTCAATAAAAAAAATGCCTAATTAATATCGTCAAACGTTGTTTTTGCTTTGTCCTTCCTTCAAAAAAAAAAAAAATGTAGAGAGCCATTTTAAGCAGACTGAAAGCACACAAAGACGGACCACTTGGCCAAGATTGATCGCGACTGCTGGCGCTGAGGACTTGACGTTCCAAGGACCCAGCTGCGCAAATGTGTTTGCGTAGAGATTGAGGTGCAGGTCGCTAAAAGCTTCAACTCCACAATTTATACCGATAACGGGTGACCGGTTTTAAAAGCTGATTTCTTTTTAATGACCTGTCGATGTGAGAAAAGTGGGCATTCAGCGAAAGTCACTTGCAGAAAAAAGGAAAAGAAAGAAAAAGTTTTTTGTTTTGATCACTTTTCAAAATTTTGCTAACAAAAAAACTGCAGACAAATTAGAAATAACAAAAAAAAAAGCGACTGATAAAGGTTGTTTTCTGTTAAAGTTACATTGACAAAAGAATTTTACGACTCATTTAGATTGTTAAGTTTTTTGTACATATTTTTTCTGAATAAAAAAAGGTTATTGTTTTTTTTCCAATCTGTCTATTGTTAATTTGGTGCTCCGGAAGTACTTTCAACGAAATAAATCATTAAAAATATTTTTTTGGAACAAATTAAAAGCATTGAAATTTGCGAATTGTCATTACCAAAACTAGTATGTGACTAAGATAAACCATAGGCACACATTAAAAATATGTCGAAGCATGTGTTTTTTTTGGCGGGGGGGGGGAATAAAGAAAAAAAATGAAGTGTAAGAGTACTTCCTCTTCCACATTGGCAAAAGCACCCAATGTGGCATTCAGAAGAAATGGTCAGTTGAACTCCAGATTCTCTCCCGAGTGAAGTACAGGAGAGGAATTTTTTTAGCCTATAGACACTCACTAGAAGAGGAAGTATATTTTGCGCCTCCTGTGCATTGTATAACCAATGGTAAATATCAACTTAATTTTTCGTTCTTAAAAATTGAAAAACATGGGTGGAATTCTTTGGCTAACAACTGATGTTAAACTTAATCATTTATTTTTCTTCTCGATTTTTTCAATTATGCGGAATTTTTCGAATCTTATTATTATAACATTGGAAAAATTACAAAAACGCTTCACTATTTAGCAATTCAGAATCAAGAATCAGGTTTATGTTACATAACATCCAAGAATCAAAAGAAAACCTTTTCGATGAGCATATCCTTTTCCTTTTGCCAAAAGCTTTTTCATCCGATGCGCTTCTATTCTAGTTTATTCTGTTCTTTCTTTCCATGTACTACAATGAGAAGCACTACCAAAACACTCGAAGTGCTTTTCAACTTTTCCAAGGTGTAAGAACAACAGAAAAGTAGCGGAATATGGCTGATTGTCGGCCACAGATCGTCTACGTGTTCTAACATTGCGAAAAAAATGTTGTTCCATTTGATGCTTATGTCAATTAGAAAGAAAAGTGGAACACTATCTTGCAAACTGTGCCTTCAAGGTATTTTTGCTCAGGTTCTCTTATCAAAATTTGATAGAATCTCGATCTAGCTGAAGAAGTTTTTCGGGCGATATATTCTTATCCCAATCTATTGTTTGAAATGATAAGAGTATATCGATCCGATGTCTTATTAAGCCGACTTATGTACCCTAAATAGCACTAGAAGGAAGATTAAAGTGAAGTATTACTTGGGCACCAGCGAAAGTTAGGGTCTGTACTTCTTTGTCTTATAGTCTTTGTTTACATTTTTTTTTTTGCGATCCTTAAATTATACTCATTGTCAGAAAAGTTTTCATGTTAACTATTTTTATGAGTATGGATAAGATCTTAAAAAATGCGTTGTATTAAATTTTTATCCCCTTTATTTATTATAAAATGATCTTAGATTTTTTAAAAAAGTAAATACAATTAATTGATATTTATTGAAAAGTAAATTTTTGTACATAAATAAAACTGTTGAATAATTTTAATACGTAAAAATTAAAATCCGTGTAACCCTGCCTCCTCATACACACTGGAAAGAGCGCCTCCTGTGGCGTTCAGGAAAAATGGTCAGTTGGACTCCAAACACTCACCCGAGTGGAAGTATAGGCAACCATGAGCTTCTGTTGAGAAACGTTTATTTTACAGTTTCTCATCCCGAAAATAAATATATTTAACGTAACTCTGCTTATATTTTGGCCTACAGATTCTCACCCTGTGAGGAAGTATATTTTCCGCATCCTGCGCATGGCCGAGTATCGGTTTTCGGCTTAGAAGTGAAATTCTTTAATACATTTTTAATTATTTCTCTTTAAATGTGTTACATATTGCCTGTAATTGCATGTGTATGACGTTGTCAATAAAGCTGTTAGTTCTCCAATCTTGACTCAAGTATCTCAACCAAACCAAATCCAGTTACAATCAGGTTTCCTAACCTGCACACTACATAAGGAGGACTCTTAATAATTTTTTCATTATTTGTTAAAAAATGGTTATAAAGAATGCATAAGTTCTGTTTGTTTCTTAGCCAATGGTGAATATAAATTTAATCATAATTAAAAAACCTTTGCCCAACTTGTTAGGTAATATTTATTTTTCTTCTAAATTTGCCGGAATTTTTTCGAATCCTCTTATTTATTTTTTTTAACATTAGCAAGATTGCGAAAACTCTTCTCTATTTAACATTCCAAAATCAAGAATCAGGTTATTGTTACGTAACATCTAGAAATCAAAAGATCGATGCATCGTTTTCCTTTCCTAAAGCATTCACATCCGATGCGATTCTTTTCCAGTTTATTCTGTTCTTTCATTCTATGTACTACAGTAAGAAGAACTACTAAAACACACGTAAAAAAAGTGCTGTTCAACTTTTCCGTGGTATAAGAACAACAGAAAAGTAGCGGAATATGGATGATTGTTGGCCACAGATCGTCTGCGTGTTCCAACATTGCGAAAAAAAAGCGAAAAAATATTGTTGTTCCATTTGATGCTTATGTCAATTAGAAAGAAAAGTGGAACACTTTCTGCAAACTGTGCTTTCAAGGTATTTTCGTTCAGGTTCTCTTATCAAAATTTGATAGAATCTCGAGATAACAGAAAATTTTCTTCTGGCGATGTATTTTTATCCCTGGCTATTGTTTGGAGGTCATATTAAGAGTAAATCGATCCGATGCTTTATTAAGCCGACTTTTGTGCCCTAAATAGCACTAGAAGGAAGATTAAAGTGAAATATTATTTGGCCTGAAGAGGAAGAAGAGAGCTGAACTTCTTTGTCCTACAATCTTTGTTTATCTATTTTTTCGCGATCCTTAAATTATATCCATTGTTAGCAAAGTTTTCATATTAACTTTTTTTTTATAGATAATGCTTTGTATAGATAAAATCTTTTCATTAAATCAAAAAATGCGTTGTATTAATTTATTTTATCTAAATTTTTTTATTTATTATAATACGATATACTGTATATTTTTAAAATTAAATACAAATAATCTCACGGAAATAGTGAAAAGGGGAGGCATGTTCTGTTGTGATGGAGCTCCCGTAGATAGACGTCTGGTCTATCGTAGCTGAAGAAGGACTGTGCCTTCCGGTTGGACTTCAGGGGAGACTACCCCGCATTTTCGTATCTTATGAGGGAAAGCCCTATAAAACTCCCATCAAATAGTCCAACCAATGTGGCAAGATGATGGACTCGTCAAACGTCATCGAGTCTTCTCGGGGTTTGAGACAGTGTTTACAACAAAGCAGCCAGCGGATTGAATCTTCGCCCTAATTCTCACCAGCACAGAGCGTTGCCAGTGAGCTACGAGTTAGCCAAAAAAAAAAAAAAAATGATTATGCATTTCAAATATTCGAGTGCATCATTAATTATTTTGGAAATTTATTACTGTAAAAGATATTTAAAATGATTTAGTTTTTAATTTATAAAATATGGAGCAATTTTGTAATATTTATGGGGTAGACAACTATTTACAGAGTTTGAAAAAATTCAGTTTATTAAATAAGTCCAAAATAAATTTTTTAATTTCAATAAAATAACCGATGATAGTTTTTGAGCAGCATGTTGCTAATACTTTATATCATTAGCAAAGTTTTCACCCATAAAACCAATATTTTGTGTTCTTTGCAGTTATAACTATCTTCTTCATTGCCGCAACAACCACATAGTGGGCCAAGGCCATCTACTTACTGGCAGATTTTGAGACAGGAGAAGTTTTTCTTTTCACGGGATTGGATTGTCAGCCCTACATCCAAACCTCTACAGTTACTACCTACTATTTAAAGGGTTTTCCGTAGCACTACAAACACCCATGACTCCCCTGGGTCTCAAACCCGAAAACTGTAACATCGAGCACCACTCATTCGGCCATCAGGCCCTCGTTATACGTATACCACATTTATATCTGAGATGGAAATATACACTGATGTCCATAAATTAAGAATAATTCAGAATCACACAGAAATTGAACTCTAAAATAAAAATTTCACCTGTAGAATTATCACACACATCTTGAAGAAGAATATGCAAATTACAGGAAACCACCAGATGGCGCGGATAGTACGTCACAATGACGAGAGTGTAAGAGAAGGGTAAAAAAAGCCTTTCAGTGCAATAACCGCATAGTTATGGCACAAAGGAAGCATTTGGATGATTTCTTACGTGGTAGAATTATCGGACGACTGCAATGTGGACGTACCTAGCTGGAAGTATCCGAGGAACTTGGAATCTCCCAGAGTGTCATCTCCAGGCTTTGGCAACAATTCCAAGATGATGGTAATGTGAGTAGATGTTAGAGCACAGGTCGCCCCCGAGTTTCAACGCCGAATGAGGACCGGTATTTAGCAGTTACTGCCAAAACAAACAGACGGATCACAGCATCAGACCTGTCTCGTCAGCTCTCTTCAGCTACCGGTACGACAGTTTCAAGGCAGACCGTGTACAGACGCTTAGGGCACATTGGTCTATATGCTCGTAGGCCTGTCAGATGTGTTCCACATACCGCAACTCACTGTCGCCTGCGATTAACCTGGAGTAGAGAGCATGCATTGTGGACACCGCGACAGCGGTCTTGTGTGATGTTTTCCGACGAGTCCAGGTTTAATTTGCAGTCTGATTCTCGCCGGACTTTCATATGGAGAGCGCTAGGTACCCGTTACCACCAAGAGAACACCATTGAACGACACCGTTACGGTGGTGCAGGATGGCTCGTTTGGGGAGGAATTATTCTTGGTTCCAGAACTGACCTGCATGTTCAGAGTGTAACGATGATAGGCCACATCTATCGGGATGTCCTTCTGGAACAACATGTAGGTTTGTTTCGGGGCGCCATGGGTGCTGAATTTCTGTTTATGGATGACAACGCCCGTCCTCACCGTGCAAACATTGTAGACGAATGCCTTCAATTGGAGGATATCACCCGTATGGATTGGCCACATACTTACTGGACTTGAATCCAATAGAGCATGTGTGGGATATGCTTGGCCGACGAATTGCAGCCCGTCAATCCCCTCCCACTGTCAACCGGAACTTCGGAGGGCATTGCTTGATGAGTGGTGTAATATTCCCCAAGATCAGATTGATAATTTAATACTCAGGATGCCTAGGCGTTGTAAGGCCTGTATTGCATTGTCCAGGAGGCATACTCCAAATAAACCATCATACTAACCATGTTATACTGGTTTTTGTAAATAGGTTTTTTTTTTTTAAATTTGCTCCAGGGAGTAAAAATCGCAATTTTTATTAATTATGCCAAACATATAGCATCCTTTTTGCTCTTTAGCTTTTGTTTAATAAATAGACTTTACAAATAAGTCAAATTTGTTTTGCTTCTGTCTCTTTCTTTGCCTGAACTTCATTATCCTTAATTTATGGACATGAGTGTATTTACCGAATACATTAGATATCGTAACAAAAAAAAAAAAGAGCTAATGTTTCAAATAAGTGGAGATGCTTTTAGAAATATAACGATAAATATAATCTCGAAGTTGATAAAAAAAGTAAAATAATAAAAAAAAAATAGACTCTTATTTGCTTTGAGCTAAAAGAAGACATTTTTTTTTTATTCTTTTCCATTCATTTGTCCTCTAATCGTTTCCTGCCTCACTTCGCTTTCAATG
Organism: Caerostris darwini; assembly: GCA_021605075.1. Lineage (NCBI taxonomy): Eukaryota > Metazoa > Arthropoda > Arachnida > Araneae > Araneidae > Caerostris > Caerostris darwini. The sequence continues at coordinate 57,170 of BPLQ01000777.1, forward strand.
AATCACATCTAATGGAGCGTTAGCACAAAAAGCCAAATTTTCCTCCCTAAAAGTAACATAAAAATAAAAAAAGAGCAGAAAGTTAAAAGGGATTGATTATACATTTATATATGAGTTATTTTTTTCCGGCTTATCAAACATTTTGCGAACGACAACGGAGTGAGATATTTCTTTAATCCATTTAGGAATTTAACAAATCACAAACACTTTTGTAACGCGTCAAAGACAGGAAGTGCTGTAAAGCTTTCTTTTCATGACTCTTCCCTGAAAAGAAGACTCGCAAGAAAAAAAAAAGCGATATTAATGAAAAGCAGAATGTTGAATATCTGTTACTTGTTTCAAAATTAACATCATGAAGTGATTTAAAGCAGTAATTAATAGAATTATAAAGACCGCGAACATTACAATGTGTGCGCGGTCTTTATGTAACTTAATCGAGGATCGAAATATAAAGATAAAAACACATTGCCAAGTTATTTCGATTATTTTTTTTTCTCCATTCCAGTGGACATTTGCCTATTTTCTTATAAAACTATTTGTTTTTATCAATTTTTTACTTTAACGTGTTTATTAGCATCGTATTATGATATTTTAAAATGGTAATTATTTTTTTAACCATTGGATTAAAGACTGGTCTAAAAGTGTAAAAACAGTAATGCACAGAATTATAAAGACCTCGAACATTGTATATTTTCTGTAACCTAACCAATGATCGAAGTATAAAAAAATATACTCATTATTCATTTCTATCTAATTCCTTCATAAAAATTATTTCATTTCTTTATATATAATAAAAAAGAAATAAAATAATATTAAATGTATATAACATAATAATAAAATAGCAAATAAGGAATTTGATGCATTCTATTATATATTAGTTTAGTAAGACTTTTATTATTTGGTTCGATTTTTGAAATAATCAGTCACACAAATAATTAGTTAAATGTTTTTTCTTATTTACCTTTTTATATATCAATGCCTGAAATGCTTGTTCAAAAATATAGATCCAAACTGATAATCCATTATTTAGAAGTATTATACTTATAATTTAACACTTATCATTAAAGTAATAATCATTAATACTTATTATTTCAATGTATTATTTAGAAGTAGCCAAGCCCTACTCGTGGCTCAGTGGTAACATGCGCCTCTGATAGGCATTTGGACGGCAGTTCAATCCCCTGGCGGCTTTGCTGGAGGCATTGTTTCAAAAAGGGAAGAAACTTGATGGCGTTAGTGATGTTCATCTTACCTCGTTTACCAGACTGCTTGGTGGGAATTTTTCGGGGTTTTTTCCTCATACAATAAGGAAATGAGAGGTAGTCCTCCCGGAAAAGTTCTGCCCTCCTTCAACGACACGGAGTCTAGTAAGACTTCTACCCACGGGTACTATATCACAACAGAAGCTGCCCCCCTTTTCCTTCCTTCCATGAGATCGCACGGGTTCCCAAGGACAGGTTCTTAGAAGCTGCCCTTTTACCTCCATCCATGAGTAGACTACTCATGGGGTGTTAGCCATACGTAGGAGCCATACATTGAGGCCATACATTGAGGATGAGTCCCAACAACAAAGTAGCCACGTCTGTGCTAGTATGCAAAATAACATACTTTGATAATATATATCGTAGAGATTAATATATGTATATATGTATAGTGTATAAAAACTACATTTTTATTAATGAAGTTTCTAATTATCTAGTGTGCAATAAATAAGAAAACATCTAGCAGAACCTTTTCTAGAACTTTATTGTTTATTTTACTATTGAACTAAAACTGAGCCACTTTCCATCTTTTAATCTGTCATCAAAATCTGAAAATTAAAAAAAGAAAAATTTTATTTTTAAAAAGAAATTTGAAGTATGATAAGCCAGTCCATTAGAAAAAGAGTAGCAGTAGCAGGTTGTAAATTCCTGTTTTAAAGCATATGTAATCTTTATTACTATTTTTTTTTTAATTTAAGCAAAAAAACGTAAAAAAGTTAAAATGAAAAATACATATTAGCGGTATGAATACATTTAATAGTTGGTATTATAAAAATGCATTCACTGATTCAAATGCCATTTACGAAGAATAGAAGAAAATCAAAACTTTTGATTTAAACTTATTAATCGAATTAAAACAAATTCTTTTTTAGACTGAAACACAAAAGTATCCTTTAACTTTATATATATATATATATATATATATATATATATATATATATATATATATATATATATATAATAAATTTAACTAGTATTTTAAGACTGCCAAATGACATTAAATTTATTTTATATTTTACTTTCTACTGTTGTATTTGTTTGTTATACACATTATTATACACTGAAGTGACAAAAGTCATGGGATACCTGTTAATATCAACCAATTAAGTATATTGAGTTAATTTTAATTGAGCGCAGTGTTTTAATGTTGAGTTATTCCTGCATAGCATTAAATATATGGAAATCATCTTATGACCCAATGGTAACAATGGAGACAGACTCGTGATTAATTGTATAAAGAAAGCAGCTAGTCTGCAAGTTGGTTCAGGTTTGAATAAGCTTGCGGTGTTCGTTGCAGTCATTACTTTGAAAAATGAGTAAACCCGGTGGCAATTGTGACAGCGAGTATAAAGTGTCAGAGTAAATATATATATGTAAATAATATATATGCAATACACATTGAAGTGACAAAAGTCATGGGATACCTCTTAATATCGTGTCGGCCCTCCTTTCGCCCGGCGAAGTGCAACAACTCGACGTGGCATGGAATCAACAAGTCGTTGGAAGTCTTCTGCAGGAATATTGAGCCATGCTGTTTCGATAGACGTCCATAATTGTGAAAGCGTTGATGGTGCAGGATTTTGGGCACGAACAGACCTCTCGATGATGTCCCATAAATGCTCGAAGGAATTCATGTCGGGCGATCTAGGTGGCCAGATCATTCGTTGGAATTGTCCAGAATGTTCTTCAAACCAATCCCGAACAGTTGTGGCCCGGTGACATGGCGCATTGTCATCCATAAAAATCCCGTCGTTGTTTGGGTACATGAAGTCCATGAATGGCTGCAAGTGATCTCCAAGTAGCTGAACATAAGCATTTCCAGTCAATGTTCGGTCCAGTCGCACCACAGGACCAAGTCCATGCCATGAAAAAACAGCCCACACCATTACGGAGCCACCACCAGCTTGAACAGTGCGTTGCTGACAGTTTGGGTCCATGGCTTCGTGGGGTCTGCGCCACACTCAAACCCTACCATCAGCTCTTAACAACTGTAATCGTGACTCATCGGACCAGGCCACGGTTTTCCATTCATCTAGGGACCAACCGATATGCTCACGTGCCCACGAGAGTCGCTGCAAGCGATGTCGTTCTGTCAGTAAAGGCACTCGCGTCGGTCTTCTGCTGGAATAGCCCAAGAAAGCCAAATTTCACCGCACAGTTCTAACAGACAAGTCCCTTGTACGTCCCACATTGATTTCTGCGGTTATTTGACGCAGTGTTGCTTGTCTGTTAGAATTTACGACTCTTTGCAGACGTCGCCGGTCTCGGTCGTTAAGTGCAGGCGGTCGACCACTGCGCTGTCCATGGTGGGATGTTATGCCTGAAATTTCATACTCGGCACACTCTTGACACAGTGGATCTGGGAATGTTGAATTCTAACGATTTCGAAATGGCATGACCCATGCGTCTAGCTCCAACTAACATTCCGCGTTCAAAGTCTGTTAATTCCCGTCGTGCGGTCATCATCACGTCAAAACCTCTTCACATGAATAACTTGAACAGAAATGAAAGCTCTGCGAAAGCAGTGCGCATTTATACCTGTTCTACGCGATGCTACTGCCATCTGAAAATTTGCATATTGGTATCCCATGACTTTTGTCACTTCAGTGTATATTGTAGCGTTTTTCCCACGGGAAGAACTGTAGTATTTCCAACAGAGAATTATAGGATGTTGCATTTATTATTTCTGTAATTTATTTCTATACATTAAATAAATGTTGTAAAGCAAAATTGGATATACAATGTTGGATAGAAAATTTTTAATGAAGAAATATTGGAAATAATTTAGCTAAGAATTCAATAAATTTCATTATTACTTGATATTGTAGCGTTTTTTCCACGGGAAGAGCTGTAGCATTTTGTTCTCAGGAGAGAGGAACGCATATTTTTTAACAAGTACAGACAATCAATCAAATTTCACAGCAGATGAGCTTTATTGTGGGCAGTTATATTAGATGCAATTAGTGTTTTGTATTAATGAGACCAACTTGTCATTCAAATCTGATAGCAGATATTCAGTGTCATGGATGATGAGACCTTTGAATTTAGCGATTATTTGTGCGACATTCACAGGTCGATACAGTTACATATGGAATATGGACTATACCAAGAATTCTTTCGCGGTTGGTAATAGACCATGGGCTGAGAAAGGGCCCGCTTCAATGAGAAGTGATGGAAGCTGTTTTTTTTATATTTTATTTTCTTAAGGGGATTTGAGGAGTTTCTTAAGGGAAGGTTTATGAAGAAAAAGTTCTGCGATGAGTCGACAAGAAGTGTTTTTTCTCTGAAGTGACTGAAAAGGTCTTAATTTCCGCCTGTTTCAAAGTGAGCCCCTTGTGGTTTCTTGTATCAAGCCATGTCTATTTATGACAACGCTTTGTTTTTAGATATCAGATCTTTGTCAAATTTGCCAGTCAATCTTGCGACACTGATGAATTTTTTTTTGTTTTTTGTTTTAAAACTTTATTTTATGGCATTTTATAAAAATATTCATTAGGCTGTTCTTTAGTAAAAACTTTAGTCTTCTCTCTTCTTAAATCTCATTTTTGAACTCATTTCAAACGAAACCTTGTCCAAACTCATTGCTCGAATCGTATTCATTCTTTAGTGTGTGCACATCGGAGGCACGAAAAAGCCATCTATGGGTGATAAAGCAAGGGCATAGCCTTCAGAAAGGACTTATAAAGTTAACCGTCCGTTTAGAAGGAAAATTATAAAACACTCACTTACAAGAAGCTTATACAGTCACCGTAATCAAGCCTCTTTGCTTCATAACGAGCAATTGCGAAAGATGTTTCTAGCTGATACGAACCAGAGGTCATCTACACGCTAACTGCCCTTATTATCACTGGACCATCGAAATTTTTTTTTCATTTTTTTCATTTTATTTTCTCAAAAGAAAATTTAAAATATTTATATTATTTTTGCATGTTTTATTTATTTATTAATTTCGAAAATAGATAATCTTCTCTTCCGCATCGTATTATTTTATCTAGGAATGAAGAGGTAAAATTTTTTTTTTAATTTTTCACTATCATGGCGATACTCTTGCTTTAGTGCCAACGTGTATTTCTCACCTTACTTCTCCTATGTTATTGTCGTATCCCTCATGGAAGGAGGGATGCAGCTTCTGTTCTGGTGGAGCACCCGCAGGTAGAAGTCTGACTTCTGCTCCGTGACATTCTTACAGTCATAGGAGACCGGGACCTACGGCTTAAAGTGGATTCAGAACCACGACAAACAACCATGGCGCCACCGTGACTCGAACCCGAAACCTCTGGCACCGAGCGCCAGGGCGCTAGACACTCGGCCATTCAGGCCCTACTTTTGCTATAACCGGCTATATTATTTGATGAATTAAATACTCGTTACCTAAAAGTTGCCTTTTCGTATTACTATTAAAAAATACATCTCAGAAGTCTTGAGCATATCGAATCGCTAACAAAGAATCCAACAACTTTTCTTCTTTTACAACACAAAATCTTAAGATTTAAAAATGTTTCATAGTCTCAATATAATTTGGAGAAGTTCTAAAATGTGTTGTTTCTTATCCCATTTGGTCAACACCAATCTATTGACCAAGTCCATGAACTAGAGTGTTCTCAAACAATGAAAATCCACTCCAGCACTTGGCTCTTCTGGCGATCAATATAAGTCAAGATATGGGGTGGAGTGAAATTGACTGCTCTATATTTTGAGCAATGGGCCTGAATGGCTAGCGCTCTGGCGCTCGGTGCCATAGGTTTCGGGTTCGAGTCCCGGCGGTGCCATGAATGTTTGTAGGGGTTTGGAATCCACTTTAAACCGTAGGTCCCGGTCCTAATAGGATCGTAGAGCGTTGCGGGGGCATTGTTACTAAGCGTCCGTGGCTTATCTTCAAAGTGATCTGGGTAATGCAAAGTGAGTAACGTCTGTGCAACGCTTGCCTTAAGGCATCCAAGACGTCCATGTCTGTTTGCCAGCTGCATTAGAAAAAAAATATATTTTGAGCAAAGGGGATAAACCTTAAGGCCCTGACACATTACATTGAGAATGAAGGTGACCACTTCGGAGCCTAGTAAGAGCCGTCTGTTCGGATCGAATGCCGGCCCGAATTAAAGCAGCACCAGCGCAGCCAAATGAATTTATTAATAAAGGATTTATTGTTTTAGATTCTGCAAAAATTTCACGCAAAATCAAATGAATAATTCTTTTATTCTATAAACTATTTCTGGAATGAAGAAATTGCAAATATTCCCTAGCATTGACGTATATTTTGTGTATATAGACCTGACATTTTTACAATTTTGAATATTTATTCAGATTTCAGATTTAGTTTATATTTTGTTTCGAAAGTTTTATTGAATACCTTACATTAAAAATTTTTATTTAATATTTTAATACTTTTTAAAATCACAATTTTTCTCAAATATCTCTATTTTTTATCAGAAAAATATTTATTACAGCAATCAGGTAAGATGAATAAGCACAATAAAAGTAAAATAATTTTTCTCAAATTCCTCCCCCTCCCCCCCTAGAAAAAAAGAAAAACACTTGATTGGACATTTTTTAATTCGTGTCTATGTTTTATGTTAGTCACGCACTACTTTCTATAATGCCAACTCGCAAATTGCAATGATTTTAATTAGTTCCCAAATTTTTTCTAACGATTTATTTTCCTAAATGTACTCACAGAGAGACAAATTAACAATACACTCAGTGGAAAAAGAACAATAACCATTTTTTTTATTCAGCAAAAATATTAAAAAAAAAAAAAAAAAATAACAATCTAAATGAGTCGTAAAATTCTTTTGAAAACAACATTTATCTTTCACTTTTTTTCTTGTTATTCCTAATTTGTCTGCCGGTTTTTTTTTTGTTAGCAAAATTTTGAAAAGTGATCAGAAAAAAACTTTTTCTTTCTTTTTTTCTGCAAGTGACTTTCGCTGAATGCCCACTTTTCTCTCATCGACAGGTCATTAAATAGAAATCAGCTTTTAAAACCGGTCACCCGTTATCGGTATAAAGTGTGAAGTTGGAGCTTTTAGCGACCTGCACCTCAATCTCTGGGAAAACACATTTGCGCAGCTGGGTCTTTGGAACGTCAAGTCCTCGGCGCCTGAACAGCAGTCGCGATCAATCTTGGCCAAGTGGTCCGTCTTTGTGTGCTTTCCGTCTCTAAAACTGAAGTTCAACATTTTTTTTTTTTTGAGCAGATTTTTTTAAAGGGAGGACAAAGCAAAAACAATGTTTGGCGATATTAATTAGGAATTTTTTTTATTGAAGGTATTCTTTTATGTTTAGAAGTACCATTGAATAACATTGTTAAATTCACCCAAATTAGATTCGATAATTTTCTTCAAGTACAAAAGTTTTTTTCCACTAAAGAATTTTAGGATGCTAATTTTAATATTTAGGGTTTTTGATTTCAATTCGTTAAATATATGTTGTAAAGCATAATTGGATATACACTGTAGGATATATAGTTTTTTAAAAAAAAATATTGGAAAATTATTTAGCTAAGATTTTCAACACAATTTATAATTATTTTACTGTAATTTTCATTTTAGTAAGCCCTGAAACGATGAGACAACAAACGCAAACGCAAGATTCACTTGTAAATCTGACATTGATAGTTACATGAAACGATATATGACATAAGTAGATGGTGTTGCAGTATCTGGGTTTAATTATGAAGCTCGAAAAAGACATTACATTAGTAAAGCATTAAAATACATGCAAAATCCTTTACAACTTCTTATAATTTTTCAGAGAAGATTGCACTCATTATAGATTTCATTGATTGCTTTAATAACCGTTTACATAATAAGTTTTATTAAATTTTATTTATTTAATATTTTAATATTTTTTAAAAACTAAATATTTTTCTCTATATTTCTATTTTTTGTAAGAAAAATATTTATGACAGCAATCGGATAAAGTGAATAAGCACCATAAAAGCTAAATAATTTTTCTTAAGCCTCCATCCCTCGAAAAAAAAAATGCTTACTTGGATATTTTTTAATGTGTGTCTAAGATTTATCTTAGTCGCGTGCTAATTTCTATAATGCCAACTCGTAAAATTCAATGATTTTAATTAGTACAAAAATTTTTAAACGACTTATTTCGCTAAATGTACTCAAAGAGAGTCAAATTAACATTAGACTGATTAGAAAAATAACAATAACCTTTTTTTATATTCAGCAAAAACATTATAAAAACATAATCTAAATGAGTAGTAAAATTCTTTTGTCAGTGTAAGTTTAACAGAAAACAACCTTTATCTCTCTATTTTTTTCTTGTTATTCCTAATTTGTCTGTAGTTTTTTTTGTTGGCAAAATTTTGAAAAGTTATGAAAAAGAAAATATTTTTTTCTCTGCAAGTGACTTTCGCTGAATGCCCACTTCTCACATCGACAGGTCATTAAAAAGAAATCAGCTCTTAAAACCGGTCACCCGTTATCGGTTTAAAGTGTGAAGTTGAAGCTTTTAGCACCTCAATCTTTGGGCAAACACATTTGCGCAGCTGGTCTTTGGAACGTCAAGTCCTCATCACCTGAATAGCTGTCGCGATCAATCTTGGACAAGTGGTCGGTCTTTGTGTGCTTTCCATCTCTAGAGCTCCACATTTTTTGTGAGCAGATTTTTTTTAAAGGAAGGTCAAAGCAAAAACAAAGTTTGCCTATATTAATTAGGCATTTTTTATAATGAAAGCATTCTTATAAGTACCATTGAATAACGTTGTTAATTTCATTCAAATTAGATTCGCCAATTTCCTCAAGAACTTCACAATAACAATAAAAAAAATTGTAGTTATGTATTTCCTATGTAAAATAAAACAGAGATAGAATTTTTTTAATGGTGGTATTTTAAAAGAAAAGGATGCTGTGGTGTGCAGGTTGGGAAAACAGATTGTACTGGGTGTAGTTGGGTTGATATACTTGAGGCACAGGTTTGACAACTCACAGCTTTATTGACACACGCGCATATATAATTAGAAACATACACTATTTAACACATTTAAAGACAGATAATTACAAATTCTTGCTAGGATTCCTCTTCTAAGAGGCGAAAATCCGATACTTAGGTAAGCTCGGGATGCGAGAAATATACTTTCACTCAGGGCGAGTATCTGTAGACCATCTGTTACGCTGGGTTGTGTTAAATGTATTTCCTCTCTGGATGGGAGACTGTAAATTAAACTTTTCTGAACAGAAGAACGTGGTTGCTTTGTACTTCCTCTCGATTGAGGGTCTCGAGACTTATTGACCATTTCTCTTGCGAGTGCGTGAGAGGAAGCACGGTCACAATGCAATGATAAATTTTATAATAAATTTGAAGCGGAAAACATCTGAATTCCGGCATTTTTACAAAAAATTTTGTTTTCGTTTTTCCAAAATTCTAGTAATTAATACTAAAATTGTATGTTAAGGTAACCATTCAATTGTATCTTTTAACAATAGAACGAACAGCAAGAGAGTTACTGTTTTAGCGTAAGACTAAGTAAGTGTTGAGGGATTTTTATCTACCCGATACGTGGCTCAGTTGTTACATGAGCCGCGGGTGAGCATTAGACCTGAGGTTCAATCTTCTGGCGTCATTGTTGTTGACACTGTTTCAAAAAACGAGCAGACTCGATGGCAGTTGTGATGTTTGCTTCTCATTAGTCGGACTACTTGGTGGGAGTTTTTCCAGGTTTTCCCCCACATGATACGTAAATGATATGTAGTCCCCCCCCAAAAAAAAAAAATCCTCTCGGAAGGCACTCCCCTCCTTCTTCAGTGACTCGGAGCCAACTGAGACTTCTACCTACGAGGTGCAGCATCACAAAGCGACAAGAGTTGGGAGTCGGTATATAAAATCCAGATCAGGAGTTGGGTGTCAGGAACTTTCTTGCCTACTCTCTTCTTGGTTTTCGAAATAATATATAAATGGTATTGCATTTTTAAATTTGAAAAATTCGCACCTGAAAAAATTAAGAACTTAAAAAAAATACTCATAATACGTTATATAACGCATCTCGTGGACCTTTGGTAATGTATTAACCACCTTCCAGGTGGAACTTCTCCGTAAAAATCTCTTTCAGAATCGAGGGGACTCGTTAGAGATTTAGGCAGAGTGAATATGTGTCTCGTATTTTACATTCAGGCCTTGTGGGTGTTTTTTAGACTTTTTTATGACACGCAAATGCAGGTCACTACCCTTTAAAAGTCCATAGACTCACAAGATTTCAGTTCGCCATTGCCGATCAAGTTCCAAACCGAATTTCGTTAGTTTTAAAATCTCCTTCAATATTGTTTACTTATAGGATGCTATAGACTCTATAAAAACTATTTTCAAACAACAAGTGAAATTAAGACTTAAAAAATATTTTTTATATAAAAAAAATTTGGGGATTTAAAAAAAAATTTTTTCTTTAAATATAAAATAAATAAGTTTATTATATAGAAAATAATTTTTAAATTGCTTAAAATATTTCATACCTTTTTACATTTCATACATTGCATCGCTCCATATTGCTAATACATTTATTTAATACATAATATGTGAAGTTGATTTTCCACTATCAATTTTGATTGTAAATGTAAGTATGTAGAAAATGGTAAAAAAATTATTATTTTTCAGAATTTAATTTGTCCTTTTTTTGTATGAATAACAGTTCTTTTACTAAAAAAAAAATCGGTGGCGTATATTCAAATCAATCGCGCTTTTTTTAAAAATTAAATTTGATTTCAGTTTGATCATATTCATTAGTACTGTAAGAATACGAAATGGAGTGCAGTCTAAAAATGAAAATTTACAATTAATTAAATAAGTAGAAATTAATTTAATTTCGTAAAGAAAAAAAACTTGCAAAAAAAAAAAAATCATTTAAATGAATTCCTTACCAATAGAGGGCGGTAAAAGCAAATTAAAAAAGTTCAGCTAGTTCTGATGAAGGAAATGTTTCCTCTTTATAGGGGAAATCTATCTATCTATTTATTTATCTGTCTATATACAAAAATGAAAAAAAAAGTTTATTGAATAGTAAAATTATAAATGCTTAAAAATAATTAACTTGCTTAAAGTAATTGTATTGTTATAGATTTAAAATGACGTCTGCGCATTCACGTCAGAATGGCCGAGCGGTCTAAGGCGCCAGATTTAAGCTCTGATTCTCGAAAGACAGCGTGGGTTCGAACCCCACTTCTGACACTCTGTTGTCTTCTTTTTTTATCGGTTTCGAGGATATATATATTTTATATTATTATGTGTTATTCTTTTATTGGTATTATTAGCAGATCTTACATTCGATAAAAATTTACTTACATGAATAATTTGAGTAATTTTTAGGAAAAAAATTGTCTTTAAAAATGTATAACAAAAATCAAATACAGATTCTTTTTGTGCTATTTAAATAATGACTTTAAATCGAAATATATACAACGTTAATAAAGAAATTATAAATAATACAAACTAATTTAATTAGTAACGAAATGTCTTACTTTGAATATCAAAACGTCTGTTGCCATCAGCAACTTCAAAGTTCTAGATTTATAATTCAAATATATATATATATTTTTTGTTATAGTTAGAATATGTTTGACTTGAAAAGGAGACACGATCGAATGAAACGAAATTCTAATATTTAAATTAAAAGAACTGCTATTTAATAAATCTCATAACAACTGTTATTTAATAACTTCATAGCGAAGAATGAAAAGTATAGTTAGAAATTTTATTTACTGCGCATGCGTAAATTGTTGACGTAGAAAGTTGATTGCAAAATTCATTCACGTTAAAGATATTCAACCACTAAAATGAAAAATTATTTGAAGAAAATAACATTTAGGAAAAAAAATAATGCATTAAATTGAGTTATAAAAAAAAAAATAAATAAATAAAATGAAAAGAAAAATATGTTGAATAAAAATTTGAAGAAGAACAAATACAAAACTGATCTGTCAATTTCATTATGTGGATAATTCGTTTTCAAAAAATTTCAGTTCTTATTTGATTAAAAAAAAAACCAATTAGAATTCTTTCGAAATTTTTTTATGTAAAATGTAACGAATTCAAATAAAAAAAAAATATATTGTTATTATTTTTTATTAAATTTTTAAAAATTAGTTTCATTAATTTAATTTTAATTTAAATTAATCTTAATAGTTTTATTAATTTTAATTTTTAAAATTAGTTATTAATTTTTGGGTAATGAATTTTTTTCTATTGTTAACTAACAAAATCTTACTTTTAGCAATTTTCCCTTTCATCAACTATTTTCCCTCTTTTGATATTTTTCCCTAAAATTGTGTCACTTGTTACATTACAAATTACTGTAGTTTAAAAACTGACACCTGTGCTATGGAAACAGAATTGCCTCAATTTCGCTATTTATTTTTTGACTTGTTATTCTCATATAAAGTGTATTACATTTTAATAGACTTCTTCTTCTTCATTGGCTCACCAGCCCCATGGTGGGCCAAGTTCGTCTACCTACTGGCCGATTTCGAGACAGGAGATGTTTTCTTTTTTATGGGGTAGGATTGTCAATCCTACGTCCAACGCTTTACAGTCGTATTAGACAGAGAACAATGGTTTAAAGTGAATTCCGAACCTCTACAAACATCCATGCCACCACCGAGATTTGAACTTGAAACCTGTAGCATCGAGCGACAGAATGCTAATTTTAATAAACTAAAAGGAGACAAATGTTATGATTCACAGGTAATTTTGGTGCAGTCTTCCTTTTTTTTGTTAGATGTCCGGTATTATTACAATATTTTATTTTGAAGTTTTACTCCAACTATTCCACTGAAAATTCTAATTTCTTTTGTTTTCTCTTTGAAAAAAAATTAGTAACTCTATTTTGAATTTCTTTAGTGCATTTTTGAAATTTCATTAAAAAAGACGAGTAATATGAGAAAAAAAGATTTTATGAAATAAATTTTATTTTTAAAATATAACTCAATTGTTGTATGAGCGTTTTAATTTAAATTTATAATCCGTACTTACAAAAATGTCAAAACTGCAATTCTGTTTTTCGTTAAAAGGATAGCTGAATTTAAAATATTTTAAGTTAAATTCAGCAGAAATTTCGCTTACTATCTCATACTAAGACTATTTAAAGGAGTAATATTATAAATTTGGACGAAATATTTTCATAAAAGTAGTTAATGTTCTATTGATTTAGTTAGAATAAAAATATGATAAAACATACCTTATAAAAATTGTTCCTAGTTATAAAAAAATCTTCTAAAGTAATTAAAAAAATAATTTATAAAAACTAGAATTAAAAATTGGAACAGATAAAATTTTACTTCTTTCCGTACTAGAGATGTTTGTTGGCAATTTTTTACTTTTATTTACTTGATATTTTATTTTTCATTTTCTGCATTAAAAATTATATCAAGTTCTAAAATTTAAGTGTTTCAAATAAATGAAAATGAAACATTTTCCATATATTATCTACCAGTATTTTAAAAAAATGAAAAAAAATTTCTGCTTCGCTTAAAATATAATTCTTTAAAATATATTTAAATGATCCCATACAAAAATTGAAATCATGTTTAAATTTGCATCATGTAAATATTTTATTCATAAATATCAATCTTAATGATTAATAATGAAAAATTGAAGATTTTTTCATTTTATTTATTATTTTAATAAATACTAATATCTTATAACAAGAACAATAGTTATCAAACTATAGATTTTATTCTCACAGTTAAAACCAAAATTACATAATGTAATAATTTTAAATAGAAACCTGAAAATTACATTTAAATAATTTCCATTTTTTACAGTAATTAATAATTATATTTTTTTATACAGTATTTATATAATAATTTTGTAGGTAAGATTTAAATTCTTATAATTAAATAAAAGTAAAAAGTACATTAAAAATGTTTTTTTTTTTAAGTGTAACCGTACTTCCTCCTCCACATTGGCAAGAGCGCCCAATGTGACGTTCAAGAAGAAATGGCCAGTTAAACTCCAGATTTTCACCCTAGAGGAAGTACAGAGCAAACCATGCTCTTCTGTTGAGAAACGTTTAGTTTACAGTCTCTCATTCGGAGAGGAAACATATTTAACGCAATCTTCCAGTATTTGTTGGCTCACAGACACTCACTGGGAGAGGAAGTATATTTTACGCATAATGCGCATAGCTGAGTATCGGATTTTCGGATCTTAAAAGTGGAGTTCTTCCTCGAATTTTTAATTATCTGTCTTTAAATGTGTTACATATTGTCTGTAATTGTATGTGGGCTGTGGTATTGTGCGTGTGTAAATAAAGGTGTGAATTTTTTAAATTTGTGCCTCAAGTATCTCAAGCCAACCACGCCCAGTAAAATCTGTTTGCCCAACCTGCACACTACAGCATTTGTTTAAAATGCTGCCATTAAAAAAAATTATATCTGTTTTATTTTATACAGGAAATACATAATTACGATTTTTCTTTTTGTTTTTTATTAAGTGAAGTTCTGGTGGAAATTAGCGAATCTAAATTGGATGAAATTAACAGCGTTATTCAATGGTAGTTCTAAACATAAAAGAATGCCTTCAATGAAAAAAAAATGCCTAATTAATATCGCCAAACTTTGTTGTTGCTTTGTCCTTCCTTTAAAAAAATCTGCTCACAAAAAATGTGGAGCTCTAGAGATGGAAAGCACACAAAGACGGACCACTTGAAGATTGATCGCGACAGCTATTCAGGCGCTGAGGACTTGACGTTCCAAAGACCCAGCTGCGCAAATGTGTTTGCCCAGAGATTGAGGTGCAGGTCGCTAAAAGCTTCAACTTCACAATTTATACCGATAAACGGGTGACCGGTTTTAAAAGCTGATTTCTTTTTAATGACCTGCCAATGTGAGAAAAGTGGGCCTTTAGCGAGAGTCACTTGCAGAAAAAAGAAAAAAAAGTTTTTCATTTTGATCACTTTTCAAAATTTTGCTAACAAAAAAACTGCAGACAAATCAGGAATAACAAAAAAAAGCGAAAGTTAAAGGTTGTTTTCTGTTAAAGTTACATTGACAAATTAATTTTACGACTCATTTAGATTGTTAAGTTTTTTTTAACATTTTTTGCTGAATAAAAAAAGGTATTGTTCTTTTTCTAATCAGTCTACTGTTAATTTGATGCGCTGGAAATAATTTTAACGAAATAAATCATTCAAAAAATTTTTTGGAACTAATTAAAATCGTTGAAATTTGCGAGTTGGAATTATAGAAACTAGCACGTGATTAAGATAAACCATAGACTGACATTAAAAAAATGTCAAAGCAAGTGTTTTTTTTGGGGGGGGGATTTAGAAAAATTAATTTGCTTTCATAATGCTTATTCATCATATCTGACTGCAGTCATTATTATTTTTCTTACAAAAAATAGAAATATAAGAGAAAGAAATTCAGTTTTTAAAAAATATTAAAATATTAAATAAAAATTATTTCATTAAAGTTATTCAATAAAACTTTGGAAACAAAAACATGAACTAAATCAGACGTCTTGAGAAATACTCAAAATGTAAAACATATCAGGCATATACTTAAAATATACGTCAGGGGGGAATATTACAATTTCTTCACTCCAAAAATATATTAAACACAATCATGCGTATTTGAAATATATTTTGAGCATCCTGTGCGTAGCCCCAGGATTGAGATTTTGTTTTAGAAGGGGAATAATTTCACGAATCTGAAATTGTATGTCTTTAAATGTGTTAAATATCGTCTCTATATGTATGTGTGAGGTGCTTGTGCGTGTTTCAATAAATCTGTTAGTTCTCCAACCTGAGCCTCAAGTATCTGAACTCAACTACACCCAATTACAATTACAATGTGGTTGCCTAACCTGCACACTGCATAAGTGAGGACCTTTAAGAATTTTTTTTTATTTAAAAAAAATGTTTATAAAGAGTATATGAGTGGTTTGTTTCTTAACCAACGATGAATATAAACTGAATCATAATTAAAAAAACCCCTTCGCCCAACTTGTTAGGTAATATTTGTTTTTCTTCTCAATTTTAAAGAATTGTTTCGAATTCAGTAATTTTTTTAACCATGGCAAAACCTCGAAAAGTCTTCTATTTAACAATCCAGGATCAGATTATTGTTACGTAACATCCAAGAATAAAAACAAAATCTTTACGATGAGTGCATCGTTTTCCCTTTCCCAAAAGTTTTCTCATCCGATACGTTTATTTTCCAGTTTATTCTGTTCTTTCTATGTACTACAGTAAGAAGAACTACTAAAACACGCACAAAAAAAGTGCTTTTCAACTTTTCCGTGGTATAAGAACAACCGAAAAGTAGCGGAATATGGCTGATGGTTGGCCACAGATTGTCTGCGTGTTCGATCAATGCGAAAAAAATGTTGTTCCATTTGGTGCTTATGTCAATTAGAAAGAAAAGTGGAACACTTTCTTGCAAACTGTGCCTTCAAGGTATTCTCGCTCAGGTTCTCTTATCAAAATTTGATTGAATCTCGAGCTGGGTGAAGATTTTTTTTTGGTGATATTTTTCTTATCCCCGGCTATTGTTTGAAGGTCATATTAAGAGTAAATCGATCCGATGCTTTATTAAGCCGACTTTTGTGCCCTAAATAGCACTAGAAGGAAGATTAAAGTGAAATATTATTTAAGCACTAGCGGAAGAAGGGAAATGAACTTCTTTGTCCTATAATCTTTGTTTATCCATTTTTTTTTTTTTTTTTTTTTTTTTTTTTTTGCGATTCTTAAATTATATCCATTGTCAGCAAAGTTTTCAAATCAAATTTTTTTATGTGTATAGATAAGATCATAAGAAATGCGTTGTATTAAATTTTTATCTCGTTTATTTATTATAAAAGGAGCTATTCATTTTTTTTTTTTTGAAAAACCGTACAATTAATTAATATTTTTGAAAAGTAAATTTTTGTACTTATATACAACTGTTAAATAATTTTATACAAACATAAAAATTAATGTATGTAATTTATGAATTTAAATAAAAAATTCTTATTCTTCTCTTATTTTAAAAATTTTATTCATAAATATCAATCTTAAAAGATTAATATCGAAGAAATATTACAGTGAAAATCAATAATTACGCTGTGCCAGTAAATATTTACCAAAATTTCATAATAAATTCCATTATGAAATCTGAGTGCTTAATTGCTCTGCTATTTTTCTACAGTAATCACAATATAATAAATTTGCAGTATTGTATCTCTTGCAATTTTAAAGTATAATAAAAATATTTTTATTTCTAAGTGTAACACTGCTTCCTCCTACACACTGACAATAGCCCTGAGGCTTTCAGGAGAAATGGTCAGTTGAACTTCAGACTGAGAGGAAGTACAGCGCAACCATGCGCTTCTGTTGAGAAATGTTTAGTTTAAAGTCTCTCATCCCGAGAGGAAATACATTTAACGCAACCCTGCGTATTTTCTGGCCTACAGACTCTCACCCGGAGAGGAAATATATTTTGCGATTAGTTCGGGATTTCAGATTAGAAGTGGAATCCTTCCACGAATCTATAATTATATGTCTTTCAATGTGTTAAATAGTATATGTTTCTAATTGTATGGGAGCTGCGTTTTTGCATGTGCATATAAAGCAGTGAGCTCTCAAAAATGTGCCTCAAGTATTTCAACTCCAGCTACACCCAATTACAATCTGGCTGCCCAACCTTGCAAAGTGTATAAGGAGGATCCTTAATATTTTTTCAATTATTTGTTAAAAAAATGGTTATAAAGAATATATGGGTGTTTTTTGTTTGTTTCTTAACCAATGATGAATATAAACTTGTTAATCATTAAAAAATCATTTCCCAACTAGTTACATAATGTTCATTTTCCTTCTCAATTTTTTCAGAATTTTTTCGAATCCAATTATTTTTTTAACAACGGCACGGTTGCAAAAACTCTTCTCAATTTAGCAATCTAAAATCAAGAATCAGGTTATTGTTACGTAACATCAAAGAATCAGAAAACCGTTTCGATGAGTACATCGTTTTCCTTTCCCAAAGCCTTCTCATCAGATGCGCTTCTTTTCCAGTTTAAGTCTGTTCTTTCTTTCTATGTACTACAGTAAGAAGAACAAATAAAACACGGATAAAAAAAAGTGCTTTTCAACTTTTCCGTGGTACAAGAACAGAGAAAAGTAGCGGAATATGGCTGATTGTTGGCCACAGATCGTCTGCGTGTTCTAACATTGCGAAAAACATGTTGTTCCATTTGATGCTTATTTCAGTTAGAAAGAAAAGTGGAACACTTTCTTGCAAACTGTGCCTTCCAGGTATTCTCGCACAGGTTCTCTTATCAAAATTTGATAGAATCTCGAGCTAACTGAAGATGTTTTTTTTGGCGATATATTTTTATCCCTGGCTATTGTTTGAAGGTACAGAAGATCCGATGCTTTTGAAGCCGACTTTTGTACCCTAAATTGCACTAGAAAGAAGATTAAAGTGAAATATTATTTGCGCACTAGCTGGAGAAGAGAGCTTCTTTGTCCTATAATCTTTGTTTACCCATTTATTTATTTATTTATTTTTTTTTTTTTGCGATCCTTTAATTATATCCATTGTCAGCAAAGTTTTCATATTAACTTTTTTTATCTGTATAGATAAGATCGTAAAAATTATAATGTATATATTATAATTATGTTGTATATATTATAATATGATAAACTTATTTTTTAAAAACTAAATACATTTAATTGATATTTATTTAAAAGTAAATTTTTCTACATAAATAAAACTTTTGAATAATTTTAATACGTATGAATTGAAATCCGTGTAACCGTGCTTCCTCCTACACTCTGGCATGATCACCTCCTGTGACATTCAGGAGAAATGGTCAGCTGGACTCTAAACATTCACTCGAGTGGAAGTATAGACAACCATGAGCTTCTGTTGAGAAACGTTTAGTTTACAATTTTTCATCCCGAGATTAAATGTAATTAACGCAACCCTGCGTATATGTCGGCCTACAGACTCTCACCCGGAGAGGAAGTATATTTTGGACATCCTGCGCTTAGCCGAGAATCGAGTTTTCGGCTTAGAGAGGAATCCTTTCATGAATCTATAGTTATTTGTCTTTAAATGTGTTAAATATAGTATGTCTCTAATTGTATGAGTCTGGTGTTTGTGCTTGTGTCAATAAAGCTGAGAGTTCTCCAAACCGTGCTTCAATTATCTCAACCCAACCACACCTAGTTACAATCTGATTGAAAAATCTGCATGCTACAGTTAGAATGAAATTATAAATTAATTAGCTGTTTTTCTTTTAATCCCATATTTAACAATTGCTATAATTTAATGAATGCATTCAAGTGTAATTTACTTATTTATTTAAAAATATAATATGTATTGTTACCACAAATGGGGTAAATATTGTATGTTTCTAATTGTCTGTGCGTGGTTTTGTGCGTGTGTCAATAAATCTGTGAGTTCTAAAATCTGTGCCTCAATTATCTGAGCCCAACCGCACCCAATTACAATTGTTGCGCAACCAGAACACTACATAAGGAGGATAGTTAATAATTTTTCGTTATTTGTTAAGAAGTGGTTATAAAGAATACATAAGTGTTTCTTGTTTTTTCTTAACCAATGATGAATATAAACTTAATCATAATTAAAAAAAACCCTTGCTTAACTTGTTAGATAATGTTTATTTTCCTTCTCAGTTTTCCTTTTTTCGAATCCTGTTACTTTTTCAACATTGGCGAAATTGCGAAAACTCTTCTCTATTTAACAACCCAAAATCAAGAATCAGGTTATAGTTACGTAACATCCAAGAATCAGAAGAACACCTTTTCGATGAGTACGACGTTTTTCCTTACCCAAAAGCTTTCTCATCCGATGCGCTTCTTTTCCAGTTTATTCTTTTCTTTCATTCCATTTACTACAGTCAGAAGAACTACTAAAACACACGCACAAAAAGTGCTTTTCAACTTTTTTTCCGTGGTATAAGAACAACAGAAAAATAGCGGAATATGGCTGATTGTTGGCCACAGATCGTCTGCGTGTTCTGACATTGCGAAAAAATAATTTTAAAAAATGTCGTTCCATTTGATGCTTATGTCAATTACACTGAAGTGACAAAAGTCATGGGATACCTCTTAATATAGTGTCGGCCCTCCTTTCGCCCGGCGAAGTGCAGCAACTCGACGTGGCATGGACTCAACAAGTCATTGGAAGTCTTCTGCAGGAATATTGAGCCATGCTGTCTCGATAGACGTCCATAATTGTGAAATCGTTGATGATGCAGGATTTTGGCCAAGAACAGATCTTTCGATGATGTCCCATAAATGCTCGATGGGATTCATGTCGGACGATCTAGGTGGCCAGATCATTCGTTGGAATTGTCCAGAATGTTCTTCAAACCAATCGCGAACAGTTGTGGCCTGGTGACATGGCGCATTGTCATCCATAAAAATCCCATCGTTGTTTGGGTACATGAAGTCCATGAATTGTGCAAGTGATCTCCAAGTAGCTGAACATAAGCATTTCCAGTCAATGTTCGGTCCAGTCGTACCAGAGGACCAAGTCCATGACATGAAAAAACAGCCCACACCATTACGGAGCCACCACCAGCTTGAACAGTGCCTTGCTGACAGTTTGGGTCCATGGCTTCGTGGGGTCTGCGCCACACTCGAATCCTACCATCAGCTCTTACCAACTGAAATCGTGACTCATCGGACCAGGCCACGGTTTTCCATTCATCTAGGGACCAACCGATATGCTCACGTGCCCACGAGAGTCGCTGCAAGCGATGTCGTTCTGTCAGTAAAGGCACTCGAGTCGGTCTTCTGCTGGAATAGCCCAAGAAAGCCAAACTTCTCCTCACAGTTCTAACAGACAAGTCCCTTGTACATCCCACATTGATTTCTGCTGTTATTTGACGCAGTGTTGCTTGTCTGTTAGAATTTACGACTGTTTGCAGACGTCGCCTGTCTCGGTCGTTAAGTGCAGGCGGTCGACCACTGCGCTGTCCATGGTGGGATGTTATGCCTGAAATTTCATATTCTCGGCACCCTCTTGACACAGTGGATCTGGGAATGTTGAATTCCCTAACGATTTCCGAAATGGCATGACCCATGCGTCTAGCTCCAACTAACATTCCGCGTTCAAAGTCTGTTAATTCCCGTCGTGCGGTCATCATCACGTCAAAACCTCTTCACATGAATAACTTGAACAGAAATGAAAGCTCTGCGAAAGCACTGCGCATTTATACCTGTTCTACGCGATGCTACTGCCATCTGAAGATTTGCATATGTCTATCCCATGACTTTTGTCACTTCAGTGTATAAGATGATTATGTATTTGAAATAATCTAGGGCATCATCAATTATTTTGAAATTTATTATTGTAAACTTCATTGAAAATTATATAAATTACAATTTATAATGATTTAAATTACAAGTTATATGGAATAAATTTGTAATATTTATTACAAATTTAAAATTTTTACAGAGCTTATTATTAACTTTTTACAGAGTTTGAAAGAATTCGATTTATTAAATAAGCCAAAAATTAATTTGTTTATAATTGCAATAAAATAACCAATGACAATTTTTCAGCAACATGTTGCTTATGTTTTAAAACATTAACAAAGTGTTTAACAATAAAAGCCAATATTTAGCGTTCAAGTTATTTATATTATCTTCTTTATCTTTTTTTATCTTTTATACTTATCTTCTTCATTGGTAAAACAGGTGGGCCAAAGACATTTGTCTACTGACAGATTTCGACACAGAAGAAGTTTCTCTTTTTATGGGGTAGTGATGTCAGCCCTACTCCAGATACCCTATAGTCATATTAGACTGGGACTTAAGGTTTAAAGTGGATTCTGAACCAATAAAACATCCATAGCAGAGCCATAACTTAGATCCGAAGGCTGTGGCACTGAGCTCCAGATGTCTAGTCGTTCTGGAATTAGACCCCAGTTATGCTTATACTACATTTATATCTGCGATGGAAATGTAATATATAATAGGGAACATAATATTGAAAATTTTAGGAATTATTATCTGTTTCCCCAACTAACGACGAATTTTTATGTTAAAACATATTTACGGGATCCCTGCCTTTGTTAGACAACGACCTCTTCAAATTGGTTGACACAGGTAACTTTCTGATATTTTCTTAAAGTTAGAGAGGTTGCGAAAACTCTCTACTACATAAAATAAAACTAACTAACTAACTAACTATCACTACAGCCCAAAATGAGCCAAGGCCGTCTGCCTATTGGCATATTTCGAGACAGGATATGGTTTCCTTTTTATATGGTAGGGTTGCCAGTCGTACTCTCAATAGTCATATTAGACCGGGACCTACAATTTAAAAGGGATTCCCAATCACTACAAACATCCATTCATACGTGACCAAACTGGAAGCCTGTGACACCGAACCCAGATCGCTAGTTACTCTGACATCAGGCTCCACTATATAAAAAAACCATAATCTAAATCAATTTTTTTTGCGTAGCATCTACAATACGAAACTTGTTTGGCGAATAAAACATTTTCCTTCTCCTGGAGATTCTCCATCAGATCCTCTCGCATGTAGGCTTTCTTTTTTTTTAATCTGCAGTAAGAATTACGAAGTTTCACACAACAGAATGTTTTCCAACTTCTTCCAAGTCGTAAAGAACAGCAGAAAAACAGCAAAATATAACCTGTTGCTGCTCAGAGATTGAAGGTGTGTACTAACATTACTAAGAACTAGTAACAAAAAAAGTTGCTCCATTTGATGCTTATGTCAATTAAAAAAAAAAGCAGGACACTTTTGGCAAACTGTGCCTTCAAGGTATTCTCGCTCAGACGCCCTTATCAAAATCTGATAGAATCTCGAGCGAGCTGAAGATTTTTCCTGTCGATAAATTCATACCCCTGGCTATTGTTTGAAGGTCATATTGAGAGTAAATCGATCCGATGTTCCATTAAAGTGACTTTTGTACCCTAAATTGCAGTAGAACGAAGATTAAAGTGAAATATTAGGTGGGTAGTAGCAGAAGCAGATGATTGAACTTCTACCTTTTTTTTTTTTTTCCTCCTAGTTTTTGCCGTGTCTTAAATTACATCCATTGTCAGCGAAACTTTGATATCGATCTTTTTATATGGGTAGATAAGGTGGTAAGAATATTTTATATTTAAATTTAATATATCTTTTCAATTTTCCTGAATCTTAATTGTCTTGTATTACAAATTCTCATTAATTTTTTTTGTGTTATATACGATACTCGTATATAACATATACGAATATATATAACATATAAACTCGCATATGATAAATATATAAACGTATTTTATGCATTAATAAAATTCTTAAATAAATTATGTAGGAATGAATCCAGACATTTTTGTTTCATACTAATGCATAAATAACATTTAAAGAGATGGTTTAACTACATATGAAGTAATCATTTGTATAGTAAGTTTAAGGGAAATGAATAGAAAGGAAAATAATTAAAAAAATCATTTTTTTAATTGATTGAGAAAATTTTATTATGATTTGATAATTTGAATATATATGATTATGATATTTATTTGAATATATATGATTATGATATTTATTTGAATATATATGATTATGATATTTATTTGAATTACATTGATTATGACATTTATTTGAATTTATATGATTATGATATTTATTTGAATTACATTGATTATGACATTTATTTGAATAGGATAGTAAGCGTCTGCTCTGCATTGCCACAAAAAGCTCTAACCTTGAACTCAGAGTAAATGTTTTCGAATCCTTTTATTTATTTATTTAAGCATTCCCAACACTGCAAAAACTCTTCTCTATTTATATAGTTTTTCTTTCAAGGACGGGTTGATCCCCAGTTAGACTTTAGCATGTTTTTTTTTTCTCGCCAATTATGGGAGAGGCAAAAAGAGAAAAGCCAGTGTGCAGATTCGAGTGAAGGGATCCAGGAAGTACGGAGGGTGGAAAGACCCTTAAACGAAGTGGATTTTAAGATGAGTTTGTAAATATTTGATATATCATTGTGTTTTGTGTGTTATGTGTTGCTGTTTTGCAGGGCTGTATTAGAAAATTTTAATAAATATGGCAACTAAACATTGTGTTTTTACTTTGAGAAACAATTTTTGTATCCACGAACAACATTGAATCAAGACCATAGCATATTAGGGCCTAACTTTTACTAAGATTGATTATGATACTTATATGGATTAATTATGATAGACGTTAAAAATTTTATAGGAATTTAATTAATATTTGAAACTCAATATTTACGTTGTTTCTAGTTTCAGTAGACTAAACAAAGGCATCTTCATCAGACTAAATTATGAATGTATTAAATTATGAAAAACAAATTGACTATTCCAAGACTATTTTCGACTTTTAAAATAAATTTTAAAGATATACTTTTTTATCATATTAACTTAAAAAAATTACTTCGTTTTTTCAATATATTGATGCCATCTTTAATAATCGTCGAATATAGCTATAAATATTTAAATGGATATTTAACTGTTTTAAAAAAATATTATAAATAAATGTAGGAAAAAAACCAAACAATGGTCATTGAGGTAATGAGATTTTGATAAATGACATTCGTAAAGTTCGATTATCTTCCTTTTTTCATCCATTTATTTTTCTAAAAACCGGAATGGCATTGTTGCTTTCGTTCAATTCTTCAAAGCAAAAAGTTCTAAATGGAATCTCAGTTCTAAATGGAATATTACTCACAATATTTCAGACTTCTCGTCAGGAAAGATGTATACGGCCATTGTGCCTTTATCCTTATGATATATGAGTCTTAAACATAAAACAATTTCGGTCCGTATTTTAAGCGCCCCATTCCGAGCTCAACATCTATCAAACGGCAAGTCCACAGGCCATTAATAGCGTCTTTCCGTCCACGGCTACCGTTAAGAAAGAAAGCATGGATTTGTGCTTTTTCTCCATTCCTTTGACAAACGTACACCAATACCAGGCATACTAGCCATTCGGCACACAGCAACGAGGATAAAATTGATGAATGGAACGACAAATAAGGACAATCTTGTTTTTCTTTCTGCTTCTTCTTTACTATCTTCTATTCTTGATGGTTGGAGTTGAGAGAGTTAGTAATGGATATATGCCGGGATACAGGCACTTAGAAGATAAACTGTGGGTAACGTTCCTACCTACTTTTTCGATAGGTACAAAGAAAAAGAAAAAGACACGAAAAAGACACGAAACGGAAGATTATTCTTTCTGTAGTACTTTTACCAGATTTACTTTGAAAAATAGAAGTGTAATTGACGATGTTTTTCTGGGACATTGCATTTCGACGTAACTCGCAAATTACATGCTACACTAGAACTTGCTCTTCAAAAGATAGAAGTTGGAAGAGGGTTCTGATCCAATCGAGTTAACCTCAAGTTATCAGCGAACAAGAAAGGTAGAACTTTTCTTCGAAACAAAAATCAATACCTTAAGTTTTAGAAA
>BPLQ01000782.1:0-37569 GCA_021605075.1 Caerostris darwini
ACGTTCACTAATTGTATCTAAGCAAATAATTGTATCTAAGTTCACTAATTGTATCTAGTTTTTGGTTAAATTTAATTTTACGAAGCAACTAAATTTTGGTGTGATTCAATTGTTTGGTGTTAGAAACTTTTTATTCTTTTCAAAACTATCTTGGGAAATTTTATAATTCGTAATAGTCCCTAACTAACTAACTCCTTGGCAATACAGTTCATGTTGGACCATGGCCGTCTGCCTACTCTGAGATTCCGAAACAGGTTTGGTTTATCGCTCTACGGTCATTTTTTGCCCACTTTGGGTTAATTAGACTGGGACCTACAGTTTAACGTGGATTCTAACCACTAACAAACACCCATGCCACCACCAGGATTTGAACTTGAAGCCTATGATGCCAAAGGAAAGAGAGATCTATCCTATTGGCCATCAAGTCGCTTCGAAACAGGAATTGTCTTATTTTTATTTTATTTATTATTTTCTACAAACATGTTAGACCAGGACCTACTGTTTAAAGTGAACTCCAAACTACTGCAAAGATCCATGGTACCACAGAGACTCGAACCCATAACCTGTGGCTCTGAACGCCAGAGTGTAATTGTCCCAACTTTAGTATTAGAATTACTTCCCAAGCATTAGTGAGATAAAAGTTAACATGTAACGCTACAAATTTTTTCTCTTACTTTCGTACTATTTCATCCCGTCAGTTTTTCTATAATGATTTTCTTATTTTAATCATAATTCTTGCTGCCTCTTATTGTAATCTGTAATATTATTTTAGCCAACGGCCGTACCATGCTGAATATACCGGTTCTCGTTAGATCACCGAAGTTAAGCATCATTGGGCGCGGTCAGTACTTGGGTGGGTGACCACCTGGGAACACTGCGTGCCGTTGGCAAATTTGGGACCTGAATGGCCGAGTGTCTGGCGCTCGGTGCCACAGGTTTCGGGTTCGAATCCCGGCGGTGCCATGGATATTTGTAGTGGTTCGGAATCCACTTTAAGCCGTAGGTCCCGGTCTTCTATGACTGTAAGAGCGTCACGGAGCAAAAGTCAGGCTTCTACCTACGGGGTACTCCATCACAACAGAAGCTGCTTCCTTCCCTTCAATCATGAGTCCATATGGGCTCGTGGGCTTGGCCAGCCAAGTGGGATAAGAAACAACAACAACAACAACATAATATTATTTTTGATAAATTAAAATTGATTTTTACGTTTCTAATATTGTATTCGTAGCAATAAGAACAAAAGAAGGATATATTCGAACTCATCATGAGCGATATTTACTTTTTACTCAGTGTTAAAGATAAGATTGTAACCAAAGAATTATCAGTTCTTTCGAACTGTTGGCGTAACCGGTGAAATTGCGAAATCAATTTCGTTTGTTTTTACAATGAGAAATGTAAACGAATACCCGTGAGAATTAAAATCAATCAAGATTTTACAAAGTTTTTACCGACTTTTTCATTTAAAAGTATTTTTTAATTGATATATTATATTTCTTTATTTTATTCAATGAACATAATAAAAAGAATACTTGCATATATTTTTTAAACTGTTCTTATAATTTCTTAGTCATCAACTATATTAACAATACATTATTGCCAGGTAAATATTTAGTATAGAAAATTAGGTATTAGAAATTTGGGGCCTGATGGCCGAGTGACTGGTGCTCGGTGCCAAAGGTTTCGGGTTCGAGTTCAGGCAGTGCTATGGATGTTTGTAGTAGTTCGGAATCCACTTTAAACCATTTAATATGACAGTAGAGCGGCTGGATGTAGGGCTGACAATTCTACCCCTTAAAAAGAAAACATCTCATGGTTCGAAATCAGCCAGTAGACAGACGGCTTTGGTTCATCAAGAGGCTGTTGTGAAGAATTAGTAATTTAATATTTAGGGGAAAAATGATCGGATCATCATTTTTTCTTTCAAATTCTTTGTACCAATTTGGGTAAAGGCCAATTTGAATCTAGTACAAAAAAAGATTTTGTAAACTTTTTTCATCTAAGATTTGATGTCATTAATTTCTTTAATTGTAGCAGCAAATTAAGAATCAAGTAAATCAAATTAATTTGATGAAAAATTGAATGTAAATAACTCGTATCATTAGTGATAATACCATTATATGACCCTCCTAATTTAATTTATCATGCCTTCTAATGGCTCGAAGGTTTTAATAGATGAGCACTACAATATTTCCGCTTCTAAATTCACCAATCTAGCTTTCAAGTTATCTTAAATTAATTATTAAAATAGATGCACATTATGTAAATATTTCTTATAATGTCGATGATAATGCTTTCTTATATAAATTATATCCAAGAATAATTAAAAATGTACTTTTGCGTAATATATTTATAATGCTATGGATTAGTGAGGTAATGGCCCAATCCGTGGAAGAAATAAAAATGACAAAGGAACTATAAAATATCCAATGAATTTTCCTATATAACTCATTTCATTTTTTACAGATGATATTTAATGGGATTATGATTATGTAGTTTTTAAATTGTTATTTGAAAACAAAAATAAAAATCTTTTTTTACCCAAGTAAATTACAACATCATTTTTAATTTAATTGAATTTTAAGACATTATTTGCTGGGTTTCTCTAATGGATTGAATATTAATAGGCATGACATATAGATTATAAGGAATATTGGCTGGCATAGTGCTTATTGCGCTATGTACATGATACATAATATATAAGGTCTTTTCGTCTTATCATAAGGTACCACCTTTTTTGCCTTTAGGCAGAAATGTTGTAGTTATATTGGGAAAAGAACCAAAAGAATAATATCGCAACGTTATCAGTCTTAAATATCTTATTTTTTTGTTTTTATTGGTTGTAGATAAACTTTGTTAAGCCATGTAAAGAACAATTTTCATTGCTTTTGTCCAATTGATTTGTCAAAGGCGGAGAAAAACACATCTAGCGTGCGACTGAGTGATTGGCACATTTGTATTTCAAAGCCAGTTTTTGATTTAATGCTTTTATACTTAGACCTAATTTATTTTTAAGATATAAATGCAAAATAACCACCTTCGTAAGTTAATAAGTGATTTCCTTATGAGATGACTGCTATGCAGATTAATCTCAGATAACTCTGTTAAGTTGGTAAACAGCATTCTCCAATTTTATTACCGTGAAAATATAATATTGAGCCTTTTTCAAGTATTAGCTATATTATTTACATTTATTTATGTAAACATTTATTTGATTAAACACTGCTTTTTTACCTTAAAAAGCAAAATTTCAGTTGTTGAATGGTTTCCATGAAGTATTTCCTTACTGGGTTCTTGAAGTGAACTTAATTCGTGCAGAATGTTCAATTAACGTCTTAATATTGCTATTTCTGTTTTTTTTTTTCCCTTACTTTTTAAAAAAAGATGATTAGTTAAATTCCTTTATATGTATCACTTTTCTCTTTTTCCTTTATATGCATGATTGTCTCTCACACAGAGAGAGACAGTTGTCATTACTGCCGAGTTGAAATATCATAAAAAAATTACTTTATGTTTGAATCAACAAGCCCGACTTCATTCAAATAAAAGGCAAAGGATGGAAATTTATTTTCTTTCATCAACAATTAGAAGGAAACTATGGAAGTTTTATTATAATATCTTGTTTGTTTTTATACTTATTGGAAAGAAAAAATAGATATTTCTGTGATCAAACTTTTTTTGGTTTTGTTATTCATTGTGTACGATAAAATATCTGAAATAACAATAATTATTTATTGTTATTTCAGATATTTTATTATTAGTATTATTATACTAAGAATATATTTAAAGGCAAGCTTATTATTAAATTAGCTTATAAGGCAAGCTAAAATTCAGAGCTTTTTTAATACGCTTTTATTAGTTTCACCTGTATGTTTGTTTGTAACTGATTCTTTGGGCTCTATTTTGCCCTACTTTAAGCGATCCGATTTAATTTAAACGTTGTAGACTTATCAAGGACCGACGACACTAAAATATTTTGATAAGTTTATTATCTCATCATGATTAGGATCGCCAGGATTAGTGGTTTTATTTTAACTTATGAAGAGCAATTTAACCCATGTAGAATGATAGTACCTATGACATTCAAACCTACGTGGGACAGTGGCACAACGGATAACGCACCTGACAACGGATCAGGAGATTCCCTGTTCGAATCCTGGCTGGCCCGCAATATTCGCTTTTAGTCTTTGTTTTACTCGCAATTAAATTATTGTAAAAACTATAGTTCCAGTCCTCCGTACCGAGACCTCATTTAAATATTGTTTAAAAACACTAAAAAACACGCTTTTATAGTTAATCAAACTAAAAAGTTAAAAATAATTGTTAACATAAGAATAAAATTACTGACGAGAAAATTAATGTCGCTGTTCTAAAAGCGTGGGGTGCTTTGTATGACATTTTTAAACTAACTCTGCATTTCGGAATGAAACTAGTGAAAAATTATAACCATTGATATCGAGCACCCCACGCTTTTAGAACAGTAACATTCATTTTCTCGTCAGTAATTTTATTCTTATGTTGACAATTATTTTTTACTTTTTAGTTGATTAACTATAATAAAAGCGTGTTTTTTAGTTTTTTTAAACTATTATTTATTTCTCATAAAACTCATTGAGGATTCCATATTTGCTGAAAACATGAACGACCTGAAAATGATATCAGTTCGTTTAGTAATTTGGTAACCGACATGTAAAAGTGCTGCAGTAATCCAATAAAAGCAATAGTTCAGCCCCTTTAAACAGGCTATGTGTTACGAATAAAAGAGGATCGTTTTAAAATTCAAAATAATTCTCACGAAATTTTTCCCCATTTCCCACATTCTATTTCACATCATATGCTGCGCAGAAATACATTTTTAGAAAAAGTGGAAAAGAAAAAAGAAAGTCTGAAAAGAGGGAAATGAAATAAATCTTCATTGAAATGAGGATTTAAAACAGCAGCTGTTTTATTCCCCTCCAGCAATGGTACTTAAACTAAATAAAAGTGGATTAAGAGGCGTCAGCATATCAGAACACTCCCCTCCCCCTCAGTGAGTGGGAGTCTCCTTATAGGGATTATACACCTGACCCTTTGGCACGACGGCTTAGGTCAATGGCTTTTTCGAATCGATTATCTCTTAAATTGATTCCATAATGGAAGACAAAATTTGAATTTCAGTTATAAATTATCTATTTAAAATGAAAATCAAAAAACTTAATCATTAAATATTTAAAGTAGAATTTTTTTATGTAAAATGAATATAAGAATTTAAAAAAAAAAAAAAAATCATACTAATGTAATTTTAAGGAAAATACGATATAACATTTGATAAGAAACTAGTTAACTTCAATTAACGAGTAACTATAAAAGTCTAAAATAAAAATTTCCCAACTTTTAAGATTAAAAACAGGTTCTAGTACTGTGGTATTTCGATTTATTCAGATAGGATGTTTCCAATGAACATATTTCTTGTCTTCTTTGTTACTGGCATTACTGCCTTGCACAGGATTGAGCCTCAAACACAACAGCTCTCCATCTGTCATCTCCAATGTCAATCTCTTCCAGTTCCAGTGTCTAAGATCCTCTTCGACACTATCAATTTCCCTTTCCTTAGGTCTTCCTCTCTCCATATTGTTGAAAATTTACATAACAAAATCCTTTTAATGATGTTTCCATCATCTCTGCGATGAACCTGTCCGAGCCAGAGGATTTTTTGTAATTTGATGTATCTCACTGTGTCTCGATTAGGTGTTCAATTTCTTCGTTTGGTCTTCTAATCCATAGATTATTGTCAGCTCTTTGAATACAAAATTTAGAAAAATATTTGGACAGAAGCCAAAATGTTTCATCTTGTTGTCTTTCACTGCCCATTTTACATAATTTTTTTTGAAATCGGAATCTTTAGTGTACTGGAATCTCTAATAGCAGTCCAATGGGTTGAATATTTGACCAAATCGATTTATTTGCAAGTTTAATGTTATAAACAGTGAATATGGTAGGTCGTTAAAAAAAGTTCAATGTAACCATAATGAAAATAATTGTTTATTTGCTTTTTTATTGCTCACTAAAAGCATATAGTATAACAGCTAAAATTGTTCAATGCAACGTATTAGTCGAAAAAAGAATAACATGAAATTTCAGCAATCAATAATATAGTAAAGAAATTATGAATATGTATAATTATATTCTATAAAATCTCTCAAGCCGATAGTTCGTTCACTTTTCCCAAGCCGAAATCCAACGTATCTCGAAAATTTCAGAAAACTTTTTTTCTCTCTCAAAACCATCTGGCTAAAAAAAAAAAAAAAAAAAAAAAAAAAAAAAAATCTTACAAATAAACACGCTCAGCTTGAGTCACAAAAGAAAAGCAGAACTTTTTCCAGAGACAAAAATACAGTTATAAATATCAACTGAAGAACTTTTTTTTTTCTCTCTCTCCCTCCCTCTCTCACACCTTTTTCTATAATAGACATGTTTTCGTCAAACTGTGACGCATTGAATTATAGATTTTTCCCCCAAAAACGGATTTCATTTAGACACGCCATTTTTTCAACAGTAGATTAATCCCAGTTTTTCCGTGGATGCGGGGAGGTTGGCAAATACGAATCGGAAAAAAAGATATGGAGGGAGTATGGTGGTGAGAAGAAAAAAAAAATAATAATAAAGAGCACTAAATTGTAAGTGAGTCTCTTTTCTTATGAGCCACTCGATTTTGGTTAAAAACTCCTTTTTTCATTTGTTTGCCCTCCCCTCTTTTTCGGAAGGGGATAATTTTTAGTTTATTATTATTTCTTTTTTCCAGATTTGTGCTGAATGCCCCTCATTTCCGTGTTGAATCCAACCGAAGCGAATGACCTTTTGTTGGGGGTGAGAATGATGACGTAATATTGCGGGAAAAAGTAGAAATAACAATGCAGTTTGTTGCCAGACAAGTATTAATTTAAATTGAGAAAAATGAGGGTTAACTTTTTAAGTTTCGATCTTTTTTTTAAATTAATGTATTTTATTTTGTTATATATCCCTAAAGCAGACAATTAGATTGTTAGGAAATAAATTTGTCAATTTAGTTGAAAGGATATGCTGGAGAAACGTGGACATTAAAAAGTAAGAACTGGGATTACATCAGGGCCTTTGAGAGGAAAATTGAGAAAAATATTTGGACAAGGAGTTGACTGATATATGGATTAGAAGACTAAACAAAGAAATTGAATACTTAATTAAAAATAGAGACATTGTGAGATACATCAAATAAAAAAAAACGCTGCCTCGGACATGTTTATCGCAGAGATGAGGGAAACAACATTAAAAGGATTATGTTATGTAAATTGTTCAACAATAGGAAGAGAGGAAGACCCAGGGAAAGGTGGGTAGACAGTGACGAAAGAGGATCTTAGGCAACAGGAAGAGATTGGCATTCGAGCAAGACAATTATATTGGAGACTTGGGCCTGTACAATGCTGTAATGCTAGTAAAGAAGAAGAGTAGAAAGGAAGTACTTGATAACACCAATAAATTCCTATTTAACTTCTTCTTACATAAAAACCTGTTACAGGTCAAGGCCTTGTGAATAAGCTTCTTGCAACAGATCCCATCACTTAGCCAACGATGGAATTTTAATTTGAGATCGGCCTCTACATTGTCTATCCATTTTGTGTGTAGTCTATCTCTTTTCCTAGTACCCTCTAAATTTGCAAAAGTCACTTTTTTAACAGGACTACTTATTATCACATCTAAAAATATGCCAAAGCTATCTGATGCGAAAAGATATGTTGACTCTGGTAATATTAGTTTGCTTATATTTCCTATGGATTTGGCGGTTAAACAAAATTCTTCATCTATCATTCTTTCTAACTGGACCAGATATTTTTTTGAAGTATTTTTCTTTCAAAAATTAAAAATCTGTCTTCATCTGCTTTAGTTAATTGCCAGCATTCACTGCCATACAATATGATAGGTTTCATGAGAGTTGTATAAAGTTTAATTTTTGTTTTGAAATTTAAAAGTTTGGACTTTAATAAATTCTTTAAACAATGGTAACATCTATAAGCCTTATATAGCCTATTGTCGATTTCCAGTTTACCATTGTTATCATTGGTTTCACTTTGTAGCTCTACGGTACCAAAGACCATAGCGCTAGCCAATTGGCCATCAGGCCGCTATTATTATCATTGGAAATGACAGTGTCGAGAAACGTAAATTGATCAACGCTCTCGAATCTACATCCTATTTAACTAATGCATTTAAATGTGGAAGAATTCTTTAAAAAAAAAAAAAAAAAAAAGGGAAAGGAACTATCCATGATGATTTTCTTTCCAATTACTACAAAAAATATTTTTATAAAAAAAAAGTTTGTAAATAAAAAATACAGCACTATTGAAGAAAAACTAATTTTGTTAGATTTGAAATTGCTCCCATATGTCAAATGTTTGAACATGTAAGCAATTACCAATTGATATTGCAATACAAAGTTGAAGAATAAAAAAATAATTCTAAGTCATATTTAAAAAAAAAAAAAAAAAAAAATGTCAAAAAAAATTGCCAAATTGGAAAATAAAAATTGCCATGTTGAAAAAATTGGGTTGAACGCACATTTGATGATTGAATAAACAGAGAAAGAAAGGAAAAAAACTTATAAAATAGGGATAAGAAAAAGTTTTGGGGAGAAAGAAAAAAAAAAAAAGTATAGGATAAAATTATTTTACAAACTTATCAACTGTATATTTTAAAATGGAATTATTCCATTTCAAATATTGACCCCCTAATAGATATTTTTAATCAATAAAAAAAATGAGCCGGGAATTATGTGGTAGCGAATATGATTAAGTGTTTTAACAGTTGTTCTTTCAGAGCGTTTTAACTACCGAGCAAAATCACTCCAATATTTATGTATCTGTTTATTCTATGTCGAAGGGGGGAGGGGCCGGGAGAACCATTTTCGCACGGAAAGTTCAGAGAGGGAATCAAGTGCTTTTTGAAGAGAGAGTCGAAAAAAATGGTCTCGGGGAAATGGTGACCATTTGTTTTTTGACCAGTGTCGCGGGAGTGTTATTAAAATGTATGTCCCGGCTCGCGACACGTGCGGCCGCCCTAAAATATAGCCGCCATAAATCTCTTTTATGGCTTTTTATCAGCAGTGCGGCCGCCCCATCCCCGAATGGGATGCCGACTCTCCGCTCTCCTAGATGACCGAGAGGGATCAGAAGCTGCGATTTACGGATTTCGAGCCTCAATTAAAAGGTAGTGTTGTGGATTCACAAAGAAGGAAAAAGGAAAGAAAGAGAGAGAGAGAGAGAGAAATGATTTTTTGAGCCGAGATACTTCGCTGTTTTTTTTGGGGTTTTTTTCAAAGTAAAATGCATTCTGGATTATGAACTACTAGGAAAAATAATTGTTGTTTTGATTATGTCTGGTACTTGCTTCTATCACATTTCGGTAATTTATGTACTTATATTCTAGAAGTTGCTTTGATTTTTAACTTTTGAATCTTGTTTACAAAAATTAGTAATTAAATTTTATTTACCTATGAATAGTCCCAAAGTTATATTTAGTTTTTATAAATATATAAATGTTTAATTTTATATTTATTATTTGAAATTTATTTAAAAAGAGATTTTTAAAATAAAGTTTACTCAATTAAGTTTTTTTTTTATACAAAATTAAAATAAAGAAAAGGAAAAAAAATATAAAAGAAATTTAATAAAAATAAAATTATGAAAAAATTAAACGAAATTTAATATTTGTTAATCTTTATGATATATATCACAGAATTTAAAAATGAAATTTGAAAAGAAGTTGATAAAAATAAATTTAACAGCGCATTTCTGATCATACGGGAATAAAAAAAAAAAAAAAAATAAAAAATAAATAAATAAATAAATAAAATAATAATACAGTTATTAATCTGCGAATAAATGCTCAAAAAATTATCAGGAATAAAAGACACTTTATACGATTGGAAACCGCAGAATAAAAAATTCCATAGAAATAAAATAAAAAGAATCTCAAAACTTTCAATGTTGCTGAAAATTAAAACTAATTTAAATAAAATTTCCTTTGTTAAATTATCTACGAATAATACAGAACAATAATTAACAGCATGGTATGGAATTCACATAAATAAAATCGCAAATAGAATAAAAAGAATAAATAAAATCAGCATTTCAAAAATGTTATGTCAAATATGTCGATGTAATAATATGTATCACTGAATAGTGTAGTAATGCATGCCATTATATCAATATTACAAATTTAATCTGCATGACATGCTATGAATTTTATTTAAAATATTTCTGAGGAACTAAAAATGATCGTTTTTTCACTATTCCAGACAGGAATAGTGAAAAAACTATACAGAATAGACTTAATTATTACGGTTTTTCTTTTTAATATGAAATTATTTAACTAAATCATTGGTTGGTATTGGGAATTTTACAAGAAGCAGAAAATAATTGAAATTCTCCCATTGCATTCAAACAGCTTGCAAAAATGGATTTTTAAATAGTGTCGCAGATTTTAACATTAATAAAGAGTGGTATTGGAAGAATATTAGACAACAGATGTATTAAAACATTAGTATTAGAGAATGAATTAGATAAGTAAATCGTGAACAATGTACAGAACTATTTAAAACATTGTATATAACGGAATGAATTATAACATTGTATGAAAACTTAATGTTTCAATATAACAATAAAAGAACAAAAATGTTATGTAAAACTTCAAATATTATTTATTCAAAATGACCAGTGATCAAAAATTTCAACACAGTCCGAAAGATATTGGTTAATTTAAGTTATTGAAAGTTCATGTACAATACAAAAAATATTTCTCCGTTCCTTAAATTCCTGGGATGTTGTCACAATCTCTCATGAACAAATGAATTTCATACAGCCATCCATCTATGTCCTCGTAAAACATTCATGGATAAAACTAGTAAATGATCCCCCAAATATTACAAAATCACGGAAAATTCTGCAAATAATGGCTTACCTTAGAAACTAAAAGACCTCATTTAATCCTATAATTCACTACTTTCTGGACATTTGAGAATTTTATTTTACTTATTTTTTTTTTTTTAATTTTTTTTTTTATCTTTAAGATTTTTAACGAAGATCTGATATCCGCAGGGTTAGTGATCTTCAAAATACCTCTCCAAATTTCCAAGAATTTTATCTATTTTACTTTTTATCGTCTCTATTTTTGCAATTTGAAGACTATATTTGGTTATACGCTAGTAGAAAACAGGATTTAAACAGGGCGTAAAAAAAGAAAACAAAAAGAAAAAAGAAATATTTTAGCGATAAAGATTTGCGCAATTAAGTCCACCCTTTACTGATCGTTGCGTCAGTAGACTTCGAGTACATTCAATATCGCATTATCTCAGCTAGTTTGCCACGTCGACAATTCCACGCTGTCTAATCGAATTAAATGAATGCACAAACATCTAAAGATCGCTAGCACTGTAAAAAAAAAAAAATTCGGAATATATACACGTTAAACAGTTATTTATTATTATTTATATAAGAAATGGAAATGTACTAAAATTAAAAAGCAAAGAAATGAGTCTATTCCTTTAATGTCTTAGAATTTGGTTCGATTGTTGTATTAACCAAGAATGAAAATGATTAATCGAAAAGGTTTTTTTTTTTATGGATTTTTTTTTTTTTATTTTTTTATTAATACTTACAAAATGTTTATTCAAATTTTGATATATTTGATATTTCTGCGAATTTATTGTAAAACCTTTATTGTAAGATCGTTTAAAGTCGAAATATTGATTGCAAATTTTGTAAATTTGCAATCAATACTATTTTTCATTATTATTGAAAAAATTTTTAATTTGCATTTAAAAAGGAATATCAAAAATGAAACACATTATTCTGTATTTGTATTAAATTTAGGTATCAAATGTATAAATGCAATTTTAATAATATTATTTCCACGTCTAATACAAAAACGTTACATTTTGTACACTTTTCCTCAATAATCAGATCTTATTTTTCACTTGGATTTCAGTCAAATTTATTGATTTCATCAACATTGTTTTTTCATTTAAAATTTATTAATATTCGTTGTCATTTGCAACTAATACTCTAGAATGGCTTTTTTTTTTCTGTATACAGATTTAATGAATATATATATATATTCTTAATTTCTAGTTATCTGCTTTTTGAAGGACTTCAAAGTCGCCTCTTAAAAAAGGCAGGTTGTTATTATTCGAAAACTGAGAGAGCATTTCTTATCAATAAAAATTACCGACTGGGAACAAAATATTCACCTGAGTACATAATTCTGGTCTCCTAGATAACACATAACCCAGAAAACTAGTGTCTAGCATATGCAGACAAACAAATATATCATAACTCACAAGTGTTTGTTTTATTAGCAAACAATGATCCCTAGACGATGATACCTTCGTAATCTGAATGGCCTATATTAACAGCAAACATTTTTAAGAGTAAATATTTCTAGAAAAGTCAGCCTATGAGCTATGGAAATTCACCCTTATATTTAGCTCTTTGGACTTCATCACAGGAAGTTGGTGGCTATAGGCTCGCTTATCTATTGTTGTCGGTTCAGTATACAGGTTTATGGAATGTTAAGCGCGTTTTCTTACGTAAAAAGTGGCAAAATAAAATATAAACTTAAGGATTATCAAAAATACGTTCGATAAAGGAGAATTATCGCACAAGAATATTTAAACATTTGCTAAATGTCACGATATACGTGAAGAAACGATAACAAATTGAAAAAAATAAAAATAATAGTAATACTGTGCCCAAAAAGTAAGACCAATTATTTTTCAAAAACTTTTTATTTATTCTTCCAAATTCATTTCATCGCCTTCAAAGTAATCCCCTCCGGACACAATGCACTTATGCCACCTTTTTTTCCAATCCTCAATGCATGCTAAAAAGTCATCGGCAGGGATGCCCTTCAAAGCGAGGGGCGATTCTGGTAAATCTCTTCAATCGACTCAAAACGGTGTCCCCGGAGTAGTCTTGAGTTTAGGAAATAGCCAGAAGTCGCACGGTGTGAATACGGTGGTTGTGGAGCGACATGGGCTTCATTTTTGGCGAAAAAGTCATGAAGAATCAATGATCACGTGCTGCATTGCATCCATTTTATCATTAGTTATGAACGAACACATCCAAGAGTAGCATTTGGCAGAAGGAAGTTGGGTAGGGGAGTTCAGATCATATTCTTCACCACCAAGCGGAAGGACTTTCTGTCCTAAAGATTTATAATGTCCATTTTCAGCACTGGCGCGGAGGAAACGGAAGCTTTCACATAACAAAATTATTTATAAAGACAATGACGCTATCCCCTTAATGCAAGAAACTCAAGTATGAGTAGAAATAATAAACTTCTGATTTTCACCTGTATGCTCTCACCTCTCCTCACCTATGCTTATCTGGTATGGGCCTATGCCCTAAATCATAATTCTAAAATCTTGTGAACTCAACAAAATATGGCCATTATACAACTGGCCATTATATCATATGGCCATTATATCATATACATACCAACTGATTCATGAGAAACGATGATATTCAAAAATCCACCTCCCTACTATCTTTCAAAAAGTAATGGAAAAAGCTTTCAGAAATATTCTTCAATAATATTGATAACCATTAACATCTGGCCATATCATCTAGATATCGAACACTGAACAGCACTCTAATTTTAAAACACCTAGAAATATTTTTCTGTAACCTATCTAAATTCAATTTTGAATTTTTATACTGTTTTAATTCTCACCGACTCCCTTTAAGTTCTCGGCATTGCCGATGCTTCATTCTTTTATGTTTGCCATCACTGGAGGTGAGGCCCCTGACGAGGCCAGTGAGCTCCAATAATCTTCAACATCCTTCGTATAAATATATTAACTTCAACACTAATGAAAATCAAATGAATTGAATAAAAAAAAAAAAAAAAAAAAAAAAAAAACTTTAAATATGTTAATATATTTTTAATCGTATGCATCTTCTACAATATTCCAAAAATATAGAATATGCGATTCATATCAGTACTATAAAAAGTATCACTATTTATTTCCGAAAACTCGTATCTTTACACTTCCGTTTGATTCCTTGTATGCGAGTCTAAACCTATGGCACTATCTGGCCAGTGCTTCTTTAACAAAAAAAGCTGCGAGTATAGGAATTGCTGAAGTAAATAAATCTATCAGCAAATATTTCAATATCAAGTTAATATTAGTGCTACGTAAAAGTATTAGTTCTAGCAGTACTACGTAAAATTCAAATATATCGATTTAAATGAAGTTGCTTTGCATTTTGTGACTAATAGTTTTCTTTTTCATTTGGGGAGGGGAAAGGCAGGAAGGCAATACTCTGATTCCTCTTCTGAAATAAATGGCATTTGTTCCCATACTTTCTGTAAATTAAATTTGGCCCTCGAAACGTGTTAAGTTGTTCTACCCCGTAATACATAAATTACTTTTATTAAAAATCTCATCTTTTTTTTTTTTTTTTTTTTTTAATGAATCAAAAAATGTTTAAGTAGAAAGAACTAAAAATTTAAGAAATGATATCTTTTTTTAAAAAGAAATATTTCAATGTAATTGAAAGAATGTCACCAATTACCATAGAAAATTGACATTTTAAAGACAAGAAAGGTTCTAAAATTACTGTATCGTCTCAAATACATTCTTTTAACTTCCCTGTAACTTATGAGAAAACAATGGTGAGAAAACATTTCCTCGATGTAAATTTCTTAAAAAAACAATCCAATGTATTAAAAACATTTTTCAGCATAGAACTATAACCATTTTTAAAGATTTCAACGCATTTTTTTAAAAGCAAATATTTTTCTGTGAAATCCAAGTTACAATTCTATCTTCCATGGTATCGTTATTATTACCAACCAATAAGATTAATTCTGTTATCTAACTGGAATTGGATTGGATATACAGTTGAATTTATCTTCTGTTTATTTAGTGAACTCTCATAAAAGATAACAAAGTATTGACTAATGAAGAAATAAGAAAAATACACACAAAAATAATCTTAATGCATGGAATAAAAAGTGTTATTGAGTTATCATACGGATATACATTTATAAAATACATAATAAGAGAACTAATAAGTAAAGCAATGAAATAAATTTTATTAAGTTATTAATTTAAAA
Source organism: Caerostris darwini (assembly GCA_021605075.1). NCBI lineage: Eukaryota > Metazoa > Arthropoda > Arachnida > Araneae > Araneidae > Caerostris > Caerostris darwini. Next base: position 15,127 of record BPLQ01000782.1, read on the forward strand.
AAAAAAATTGTCTTCAAATTTCGTTTTTGTTGTTTAGGAAAGATTAATTATATTTCATAAAAATGAAATTAAAAAGAAACTTGTTATTGGAAAAATTAGCTGTTAAAAATAACTCAAAATGCCTGGATTAATTGAAATATTTGATTATTAATGTTTAATAATTAACTCAAAACTGATCTCTTTTTTTTGAATTTCGATTTTTTTTTTTAAATAAATACAAAAACTGAGTAATAGTTTTAAACAGAAAAAAATTACTTTATTTAGATATTTTCAAAAGCTATATACGCAATACATTGCACAACAGGAAGAAGCATTGGTCATTTTTCAGCAGACAGTAAACAAGCCCACAAAAAAGTCAACGAACTCTTGCAGCATCCAAAATTTTACCAAAAAAGAAACTGCGAAAACTACTTTATTTTTTTTATGGTATGCCTGAGAGCGACTCCACAATGGGGAATTACATGACGCTCAATTTACCACTTCCTTTTAAAAATTTGTACCATAGTGCAGCAAGGGGAGAACTTCCGGTGTTTGGAACAGGTTGGCCATAGAGATCTATTGGCTTCTCTTGGGGTCCAAAAGGTGGTACAAAAAGTTCTGGTCAAAGGTCACAAGATGAAAGGGCATCTCGAAAGAAATTGCTTTTCACGTAACAGAAGTAAATACTGCGTATATAGTATAAACTTATATAGTACTTCTAGATTGGATAGGAGAGTCGAGTATTTGTGCACGTAGTGCATATCTGCTCAGAATTCAAATATAATAAAACAAAGTATTACAGAATTAGCAGGAATTAAAGAAATTTAAAGTAAACAGTTAATAGGAGGGAAAGAAGTTTAAAAAAAAGTTAAGGGGAGGGGAACTAACTAGGAGGGGACAAATATAAGCAATATCAAAATACATAAATGCCCAATAGAAGCATATATATACGTAAATGCATAGCAGACTTCTATATAATGGAAATAAATAGAAAATAACCACAAAAATAAAAAAAAACTTTAAGGAAACAAAACATACGAGCGACATTTAAAACTGGAGATCGGAAGTAAAAGTTTGATAACGCAGGGTAAAGTTTGATGTTTTCAGAAATGGAATTTTTTTCTCTTTTTTTCTTCTTTTAACATAGTTTAACACTGCCAAGGAAGAGGATTTAAAATAACACGTATACAGTATGTATACTATGTTATTTAATGACTTAAATATTCACAGTTGTCGCGTTTTGGATTTATTTTAAATAACTAATTGAAATATATTATTATAAATACTAAAAATAATGACAGAAAATAATTTGAATTTGATAGGTTGATAATATTTGAATAAAATTAAAGTAGATATCTTTAAATTATAAATTCTTAGCTTTGATTAATTTTTATTCACTGAAATAATTTGCATGATGTAACACTTTCAAGAAATATAAATGAAATAATCTATTAGAAGATGTTTTTTTAAATAACATCTTTAACTTATAATATAAAAAAAAAAAAAAAAAAAAATTAGTTTTTAATTTTTTTTTCTTTAATAATTTAAAATATATCCTCATAAATATTATCATCGATTTAATATACATCAAACGGTGAAAAAATTAAATATCAGAAAAGAAACTAATAATTATTATCAAAACTATGATACCCTGATAACAATTTCAAATCTTCTATTCAGATGTACAATTATCTATTAGTATTCACAGTCAATAAGTAAATATAAACACCCGAGTTAAGACATTATCAAAAAATAATAAATAAATAAATAAATAAAATTGAAATCAGTACTATTTAAAAGTTGTTAATGGGATAACACATGAATCTAAGATAATTTATTTTTACATTCATAACTGCTAATCAAAACTGTCTAACAGTAAGTTAATATAAGAATTTTTATTTTCATCTTATAAAAGGGATTTTTTTTATTTGATATTTACTAAAACATGCCGTCTTTCTTGGAAAACTGCTTATCGTTCTCTTTTCCCCTTCTCTCTTATAGTATTTTGGAATACTATACAAAAAGAAATCTTAATTTGAAACTAAGTGTAATATAATTTAATTGTGAATTTTCTGTTTAAATAATAAAATCGGAAACAAATTATTTAAAATAGTTAAAGAATTGGGGCCTAATGGCCCAGTGTCTGGCGTTCGGTGCCAATATGACAGTAGAGCGTTGGCGTCGGGTCTGTCTGTACAAAGCAAACTGTCCCGTACAAAGCAAACTGTCTCGTTCTGTCCGTCTGCCAGGGGGCAGACGGATTTTGCCTACCATGGGTCTGTGGCGTCAATGAAGAAGTTAAAGAATTATTTTTTTTAAGGTTTTTAGCACGTGGTTTCTTTTTCTTTCTTGGTTTAACAAACTTTTATTGATTTGTATTTATGAAACATCATGTGATATATAAAGTTTCAAGATAGTGATATAAATAAAATTCAAACAGAAATAACTAAGTAAAAATAAACCTATGAAATCATGATTCGTATTTCTATTTATTTTTATCATCGATTTTAAATTATCTTTATTTGTGCGGTTGTTTCTTATCCCACTTGGTAGACAGTAACCTCTGGACCAAGTCCAAGAATTTGTGTGGTCTCGTGTAAGGAGGGAAAGGGGAGTCAGCTTCTGTTATGATGGAGCACCCGTAAGTAGAAGTCTGATTTGGCTCCGTGACGCTGACTTTATACGAGATAGGGTTGATCATATTACTATCATATTAGACCGCGACCTATGGTTTAAAGTGAATTCCAAAGCACTACAAACATCCCGCCGGGACTCGAACCCGAACAGTGCGCCAGAGAGCTAGTCACTCAGTCATCAGACCCGAAATTATCTTTATTCTTAAGTCATCCCAGCTTCAAAAATGAAAATCGGATTTTTATAGGATACATACTTCAGATAAACATTAACTAATTGTCAATGTACATACATACATTAATCAATATACCAATTATACATTAAAAAACTGAATTAGACAAAACATTTGTTTTTGTTGTATTTATAAACAATCATGTGCTGCAAATATGCTTACTGGTTTTTAAATGCTGGTTTATTGATAATGTATTCTTTATCAATTACGCAATATATTTAATTAAATATTCCAGCAAATACAGCTCGAGTATCGAATCCAAACTTGTACTATGCAACATAATAAAACATTTTGTTTTTTAACCATATTAGAGAGTTTTTGCATACCGTACGTTAGTTACCGTAGGACGTCCGTTAGCTTTTTCTCCCTAGCGCGCATGCTCATAGGAAACTGAGCATGCGCGCTAGGGAGAAAAAGCTAACGGACGTCCTACGGTAACTAACGTACGGTATGCAAAAACTCTCTATTATTTCTCAATATGCATTCTCATTAGATAAAAAAGTCATCGTTTGAATGGCGATGATTTCTGCATCGAATTAAAAAGATTTAAATTGAAAAGGAGCACAATTGACAAATTATTTAAAAATGTACAAAGTAAATGTTTAAAATATGGAAATAAAACAAACAAGAAAAAAAAAAAAAGCATAATTTTACAATTCTTCCATATATATTCCTTTTACAGATTAAAGTTAGTCGCAAATTTTGCAACGCCTAACTTTACCTGCATTTATTTTGTCGTGTATATTCTACACATGTAAAGAAGTCTCCAATTCATATTGGGTTACATTGCATTATAAAGCACGTCAGATTGATTAGAAGTAGATAAGAGAATCAAACTTAAGAATTTTTATCTCGTCCGGGATTTGGATTATTAAATGGAGTAATTGTCTTAACAAACTACTTAAAAAAATTGGCTGAAATTGGAAGAATAAGCAAGGAAGCATTAACATCGAAAATGTTTAAAATTTTGTTTATAATATTGTAATAGACGTCAAAATAATAATTTTGCAAATTTATAACAAAAAAAAAATTATTTCCATTAATTGTTCCCTATTATATTAAGTTTCGAAGGCTATTTTCCCCCTTTTAAAAAACACCAGTATCTAAACCAGTGATGTGACAGACAATACAGTTTATAATTCAACATGGCATGATGGAAAGCAAACTGCTGAAAATGAGATCTAGTTTTTGAAACAACGTCACAACAATATCAATAAAAATAGTAATTAATTCCGTGAATGTTAATATTGAATTTTTATTTAATATTAAACATTTAAATGCTTATAAAATTGATGTTATAAAATGTATTAGACTCCAGTTAATTTATCAGAAAATTTTGTATCATCCTGTTTGTGAAGTTCAGGTGCAACTAACGCTGTTTTATTTTCTAAAAATATTTGCATATAATAACATTTAAATCATTTCGGGTTATAATATAACTCCAATCCATGCAAATAATTTGAATAGGAATTGCTTTATAATCATAAAAAAAATTATCCTCTTTTATTTTTGGTTAAAAAAAAATTAAATCATTTTATATAAAAAGTAACAGCTTCCAAAAGAAACTATAGTAAAGAAAAATTACATTAAAATAATAATATAACTGTATGCAATTTGTCAAAAATATTTAGACTTTAAGAAATAAATAATATTTTCTAAAGATTTAACAAAAAATAAAAATCAATATTTTATTATTTCTAAAAAATGATTAATAGGGAAATAGTTTAGTTTAATAACATTGATTAATTAATCAGACATTTTAATTAATAACGTTTATAATCACTAACGGTATTTGAGAAAAGTATATTGAGAAAAGTGATTATATTAATTTATTGAGTATCAAAATCAGAAGAAAAAGTTTGATATCCTGACCACTTATGTTTGTATTGGATTCTATTCGATTCTACTCAAATCATGTGAGAAACTATTTCTTAAATTAGTGAAATAGCTTATTAATTTTTTTTCTTTTTCCTTTTTTTTTAAACTGAAAAAACTTTTTTTTAAAACTAAAGACATGATTTAACCACAAAATATCTATAAAATTAAATCAACAATGAACTTTTTGCGGAATAGCATGTCGTTGATAGAAATTTTATACTTTGTAAGGCATTCGAAAAATTAAATTAGATAATAAAAAATATATATATATATTGATCGATGGATAAGTAACAAGATTTTAAAATAATTTTCAAAGTAATACTTTCAAATTACCGATATTTTTTATATTATCAAATTAATATTATCAGTCTACTAAATATTTTTATATTACCAAATCTTTATCATCAGACTTTACTAAATACTTATATAAAAACAACGTCATAAATTACAATTCATATATTTCGAAAATTACCAAAAATAACAATTTCTTATATTAATCAATTATTAAAAGAAACATGTTGGGAAAAGTTCAACGCACTTACCTGAATCAATGCCGGCTAAAAAGCGTGCATCAGTGCTTCAAAACATGCCACATGAGAAGAGCTACTACTCGGTAGGTTCTTGCAGTTCTCTCAATCAAAACAAACCAGCTGCGGAACCACCTCCTGAAAATCCAGGTGTAGCCAGTGAAGGGGTGCGAGGGACTGAACTCGGAGCGATCTACCTATAACATAAGAGAACATGGACGATTGTAGACGGTGGGGGTGATTTTTAAGCTTCATCTAAAACTTGGCGAGAAATTGAAATGTGTTTTCTATTTAAAAAAATAGACAAGGTTCGTGTTTTTTATGAGGTAAACAATTTTTTTTTCGCCAATGGGAGTTCAATGACGATAATTCAATATAAGTGACGATGTTCAATGACGATAATTCAATATAAGTGACGATTTGTAGTATAATATGAATGGAAAAAAAAAAATCCTTTTTTTTTTGCATTAAGGGATCAAAATTAAGTTTTTTTTTTTTTCCTTACTGTTAATAAAATTTTTATGATCGTTACTACTGAAACACCGAAGCATTAAAAAAAAAAAAAAATTATCAGGAAAAAAAAATAATAATAAATAAAAACTTACAAACATATTGAACGTGAAAATTTGTAATGTGAAAGCAGTTTTCTTTTGGAATCAGATTAATTTTTCTTATCTATTTATTGTAGAATGATTTTAACAATTCCTGCACAGCAAAAGTATTTTCGAAATAAAATTATTCATTTTATCCTACAATAGAGACAAGACAGCAATTTAAAAGTGAATATTTTTAATTTTATTTTTAAACTTCTTTAATTAAAAAAAAATTTTTTTTTTCTGAATGAAAAAAAAAAAAAAATTTTTTTTCCTTAATAAAATCGATAAAAGATATAATTTAGTCAAAAATAAAATGCTTGTTAAAATATTCTGATTCAAGTAGTTATATCATATAGATATATTTAAATATATGTTAGGGAAAAAAAGGAAGAATTAATATAATTAAATGATGTAAAATTGTTCTAATCTGACGCTCAGTGCCACAGGTTTCGGGTTCGACTCCTGGTGATGCCATGGACGTTTGTAGTGGTTCGGAAGCCACTTTAAACCGTAGCTCCAGGTCTAATATGATGTAGAGCATTGGACGTACCTATACAACCGTACACCATAAAAAGAAAAACATCTCACTTCTCGTAATCTGCCAATAGGCAGACGGGTTTGGCCGCCATGGGTCTGTTGCACCAATGATGATGATGATGAAAATTGCTCTGAAAGATAGCTCTGGACAATTTTAAGACAATTTTATTTTGAGTGAAAATGAGATTTTTCAAGAAAATATAATCTTTTGAAGTTTATAGTTTTTTATTTTTAAGATTGTTATTATGCATTTTGTTCTTGCATTAAATTCTAAATTTTATGGGCAACATGCCGATTTTTGTTATTTTAATTTTGGGCCCAGCCGATTATTGTTATTTTTATTTTTGTACGTTGGGTATAAACATTTTTTTATTTTGTTATATTATAAAAAAAAATATATATATGAAAAAAAATATGAAAAAGTACTTATGTATTTCAATGAACTTATTTTGAAATTAATTAATAGCAAAATAATAATAATAAATCCCAGGAAAACTATAAATAAATTTTGATTAAAGCTGTCGAGTGTCCACAATTATTTTTTAAATATTAATATTTTTTTCGATGGAAAGTGATTTTATTTCTTTCATAACCAACTACCTTCTAACTTTCTACACAATTTATTCCAACATTTATTGATTATTAACAAGATAAATATAATTTTTTTTACGGTCAATTAAAGCGGCATTAATTAAAAGTTTAAAAATAATAAATTTATTGAGTAATCATTAAAAACATGAGAAAATTAATACAAACATGTGATTTTTCTGAAGTTAACTCATAAAATAATAACTTCGTCAATTACAAAAATATGTGAAACTATCAATTAATGTGTTATTTATATAGTTATTTATTATTATCTGTGCTATTATTATTGTTATTTATATTATTATCGCTATTATTTGAGTTATCATTTATAAAAAAACAAGATATTAATAAATAAGCAATCAGAACAGTTAAACATCACTTATGAAAGATGAAGGTGATACTTAAAAAAAATTAAATTGATTGTACAATAAAGAAAAAAAATTGAAGTTTGGGTAAATGGCATAAAAATAAAGTAATTTCTAATAAATGAAATGACAAATTTCCAGTGTTTTCAAACTAATACTTTTCTTAAATATAATGCATTTGGAATTTTTTTTTATCCTCGAAACAGCGGGTTTTAAACTCAATATTAACCAATAGTATGGTTATTTAAGAATCATGGGCTAGATATTTTGAAAATTTCTATCATAAAATGATTTTAGATTTTTAACTAAAAATTTTGTGCTAAAACAGAATAAACTACTTAAAAAAAAAATTAAAAAAATTCTAAACTGATCTGGTTAAACATTGTTTCACTTGGAAATCACGTTCACTCGAAATGAAGTTTTTTTTTTATATTTCAAAGACCTGACAGTATATTTTGACATGTGAGAATCCTACATAAACCCTCTGATTTTTGTGCACCACTGTCTGATTAACACATCAGACATCTGACGACTCATTTTCATACGGGGCGTTTTTCCTGATGGCTTTCCACCACAATTCCAGCATGATTCAATCGGCGCCTGCACTAACCGGAACTGGAAAAAGAGCTAAAGGGTGGAGATCAGGGTCAGAATCAATAAACCCAAACGAGTCAATTTTACACCATTCGCTTGAACTACACCTCTGGTCCATTACTGAGTCCACCACCCTATCCTTCGGCCCAAACAACTGTTTATATAGGTGGGTGAGTCATGGCCAAAGTGGTAACTGATGTCCAGTTCTCAGGCTTGTTTTCCCATAGAAATGTCTCCGTAATTATAGTAATGGGAAAGCGAGCGCTAGCTCATGCAGAGCGAGGCTGACCAATGGTCATCCACAAATCAACCCCTCTCTCTCCTGCGGACTCGGAGGCCATTATAGCGGGTCTCTGTGGACTGCTGACCGCTGGCCGGCCGGAGACATTGACCGACACGCGTTCTGCCCTACTCGGCATCCCTACCCTTTTTCCGGCATGTTGTGATTTGGTGGAGCACTAAAAACCTCCTGCTGGCCCTGTCGCCAATTTGGAACGGCACTGTACTCACTTAGGGTCAGTGACGAGAATTGGTTTGTAAGAATCAAAAGTGAGAATCTAAAAAATATCTAACCAATAGTGTTTTGATTTTTATATATTACTTAAGTACGGATGCATAGTGAATACATAGTCTTCTAACTTTTTTAATCATAAAAAAAATTACCAATTTTTAAGAAAAATGTTCTCGATGCTCTTTGTAGAAAGTACTAATTTTCTAATGAAGTAATAAGAAAATTAATTTCATAAATTAAGTATTTAGAAATTAATACTTTTGTTGATGCTTACATATAAAAGTTAAATTCAAATAAGATTCAACATTCATATAATTATAACTAAGAATGGTATAATCAGAATCACAGAGTGGGCTTGATGGCCAATTGACTACCTCTCTGGCTTTTGGGGCCACAGGCTTTAGGTTTGAATCCTGAAGGTGCTATGGATATTTGTTAGTGGTTCGCAATCCATTATAAAATGTAGATTCCGGTTTAATTAGCCTAAAAGTGTGCACAAAATGACCTTAGAGCGACAAATCATACTAATCAGGGACTTTTTTTCTAATATTGAAGATTCCAAAGAAAAAAAAAATATTATTAAATCACGCCCCAATTTTTTTTTTTCACTGTAGAAAATAACACAAAACAACAAAAAAATTGGTGTAATATGAAGGAAAGATCATAAAGTTTGTTTTCTCTTATTAAAGATTTCTTACAATCTTAAATAAAATAATTTCTTACTAAATTTTTTTATTAAATTAATAAAGATTTTAAAAATTTTGATTTTTATATAATTTTTTTATTAAATTATATTTGTTTTAACAATTATTAATTCTATAAAATTAGTTCATCATATCTTGTAATATACTACTTATTATTACCATGAAGAGAGAGTACAGTTTACTAATTTTGTTATAGTAGTTTAAAGTAATTAAAAAATTATAGTGTTAAAAATTCAGAAGTACTTTAAGATGGATGATACAATATAATCTTCAATAACGAATTAAATAATTTATTCAATTGATGCAAAATTTATAAAAAATGTGTAAATCTTTTATTTAACAATTATATATATTAATATTGCTTTTCTTCCAGTTCAGATTATCTATTTCTAAAAGGAATTTCCTGTTCTTTTACTAAAAACTAAAATTTTTTTCTGAACCTCTTTTATTCTTGGACTTTTCAGAGGTTTATGGATTTATGGATTTCGTCAAATAGCTAGACCATATCGGGGATCAGAAACAACAACAACAAAACGAGCAGAAATTTTAAAGTAAATCATAAAACATTAAAGCAAACATATTTTAGTTTCCCTGTTAGATCACCTAAAAAAAGGGTAATATAAAAAAATAATTCCTTTTTTTTTTTTTATCAACAAATTATTACCATTATTTAAATTATATTTTATGGTCAAATAATTTTATAACTTAAATTATTCAATAATATTTTTTCTGGAATAATTTTTTCTAATTTTTACAATCAAGAAATCTTAGTTAATTGAATTTCATTTTTTAAATTTCGATATCAGAACATTTCTTTTGTATCATTAAATTTTGGTAAGACAATTAGATGTTATTATATTGAATTATGCAAGTGCAATTTTTTTTAAGTCATTGGATTTAAATTAAAATTTAATTTATAATTTAAAATAAATTTAATTTTAATTTAATGTAAAAAGAAAATTTTTAAGGTGAAAAACATGTTTATATACTTAGAAACTTCAGCCAAATAGTTGTTTATGATATGACTTTTATTTATTTTAATGTGAAGTACACTTAAAATACCTGTTATCTTTATTTACACGATCAAAACTTTTAATCTATAATTTGAAGATCTTCCGATATATCCTTACTTACACTATCAAAACTTTAGTGGTTCGGAATTCACTTTAAGCCGTAGGTACCGGTCTAATAGGTACGTAGAGTGTTGCGTATTGTTACTCCACGTTCCCTAGTTTATCTTCAAGTTACACACACTTCCTGGGTAGTGTTAAGTGATAACGTCGGTGTAGCACTTGCCTTAAGGCATCGACAACTGTCTAAGTCAGGGATGGGCAAACTTTTTTGGTCACGGACCAAAAATCGAAAAAAAAAAAAAAAAAAAAAAAAAAGTTTGGTGGGCCAAGATAAATACTTCTAAAATTTTAAAGAAAATATACAATTTAAATATGTTAATGAGATGAATGAAATTACGATTTCATTTTTAAGAGTTTCTTATATTGAAGTTTGAAGTGAGATGTACTGATTCTAAGGAACGAGGCTAAATGCTCCTCTGTCAGTCTACTCCTGAAATAATTCTTTCTAAGGTTCATAGTTGAAAACATTTGATCACATATATAAGATGAAGCAAACATAGCACGGCATATTTAGATCAGTTCTTTGAAAAAAAGGAAAAAAAAAATAATATTTAATCAAAGTAGATTGATGTATAATATATAAATATATATTTCTTTTAATTTGCCTCAGACCGGCAAATAGAATTCTATCCGCGGGCCGGATAGAACCTTCCAGTGGGCCGGAGTTGGCCCGCGGGCCGTAGTTTGCCCATCCCTGGTCTAAGTGTTAGTTGCATTAGGAAAAAAAAATGTATATTATAAAAACTTTTAAATAATTATTTGAAGATTTTCCAATATATCCTTATTTACACAATATAATATCCCAATGTACATTATCAAAACTTTGAATCGATTATTTGGAGATCTTCCTTTGTATTAATTTAACAATTATAATTAATGGGAGATATACTTTAAATCTATATATCTAAATCATACTAATTTCATTCCCAATCGGCATTCCAAATTTTTTAGATGGAACTAATTAACTTTTTTATTTAATCTTCACGGAATTTAAATATTTTTAAATTGCTCGTGTTGTGCACACAAATTTGAAATGCTGTTAATACGTGCGTAAAAAGAAAAATAATAATGGCAATAATTTCCATTTGTGCATAATGCAAACAGGGGAAAATACTGTTGACTACTTTTGGAAAGTTTCAGCAAGACGGAGCTTCCATTCACACCGCGACTGGAGTCAAAAATTGGTTCCTAACAAATAATGTGGATGTTTTACCATGGCCAGCCAAAAGTCCTGACCTTAATATAGTGGAAAATATCTGGGCAATGCTAATTTATCGAGTTTATGCTGATGGAAGGCAATTTGATTCGCTAACTCAGCTTCGAGAAGCATTGAATGACTCGTGGGACAATTTTTGTCAAACAGAAGTTCAATCTCTATACAATTCACTTCCAAACCGAATATTTGAAGTTATAAAGGCCAATGGGAAGAACATTCCTTATTAAAATCACTATTTTTTTCATTCATTATAATGCTGTCCTTCTACTTTTTTTACAAAGTTTCAAAAAAGAGAAACTATTTTTGTTGCCATTAATATTTTACGTTTGAATATCATAATTCTGATGTTAAAATTGTATTTTTAAAATATTTGTAAAATGTTTCTAATAAAAATTTTTAGTACAAATAAAATATTTTTCGGTTATTGTTACAAAATCAAGTGTCCTTCTACTTTTTTTACGTAGTGTATGTCATCAGAATTAAAAAGAAACAGCACAAAACAACAGAATTTAATGCGTTTGATCGACAATTTCGCACTGAACTAACGTCCTAAAAATAAAAAGTAACATTTTTTCGCGCGAATACAAATAACGGTTGTTATAAAACCTTAATTATATCAACAGCATTAAAAATAAAATAATTATTTGATAATCAAATATAAGTTATTAATAAATTAAAAAATCGTTTTCGTTTGTTTCGTATTACATGAGTGGCTGGCAATATCATAAAAAATTTGCATTTTCTGTATCAGTGGCCGACATACGCTATAAGAATCATCTCAGAATAATCAATAATTTATCGGAATAAAAATTTAAAAGAATATATATTTATGTTCTTTATTTACTATAACTAAAAAATTCTGCAAATAACTATTAAAGCAGAAATAAATTGTCATTATATTGTTCTAAAAAAGGAGTTACGAATTCCTCTAGAGTATTGTAACCCTAAAGAAAATGGCGGAGCATTGGCGAAATATTTCGGGTTGCAAGATTGGCGACTTCCTCAGGGACATAGTATTCTAGATTTCAACCGAGAAAAGTTCGACAACAATTATGTTATTGCTGCTAAAACAGTCATTGTTTTTGCTGCTAGTTATATTATTGAAGGATACAATTAGCATTTAATTTTAATGTAATAGTATTTCTAAGAATTTTGGAAAAATAAAAAAATATTTTTATAAAAGAGCCAGATTTTTAAACCGGCTCTTTCAAAAATGTTCGACTTCCGACTCCTCTGGATTACACTCCACCGAACCAACCCCTCTAAGAATAGCACCACAAGAGGATGGAAGGAAGAGGAGTTTCTCCAAAATGCGCCCATAACTCGCTGGTAATTTCCAGTTACATCTGCAAGAGTTCTGGTTCAGTTCCTCGGCGGGATGACCGGTCTCAATTCCGATCCCGAACTCGCCAAGGAATGGCTTTTCGGAATGAGGTACATGAAAAACAAATTACAAGTGAGAACTGGCGACTGTTGAGATGCTCTTGAGTGAGAGGGGGAAATTAAGGCCTGTTCCGAGAAGCATGCGCAAATAAAAACGGTAAAGCGATTCGATGAATTATTGCCGTACCGTAATAGGAGCGTCTTTCTTGAGTAGTGTACTTTAGCAACTTGTAAGCAGAAATTGCTCTTTGATGGTACTGAGTAATAAATTGTCTTTTTTTTTTCTGGATTTAAATGTATAAAATAATCGTTGCATTTTATATTAAAAATATCCGACTATATTTATTATATATATCAACACTATATTTATTACTGTTGTGGCATTAAAAGGGGGAAAAATTATATATTTGTTCCCGCCATTAAGTTAAAATGAAATAGTTAATTCTACAAACGTACAAACACTCAATTTATCAATGCCATACAAATTAATATCCTTGAATTTATTGTGTGGAATACTAATTTAATCAAGCATAAATATTTATGTCTTGCTTTAAAATGGTTTATTTAGTGAAATATCTTTTTAATAACAATAGAAAAAATTTTTAAGAAAAAAGTAAAATAAAATAAATGCAACTCAAAATGTGTGTAATTAAGATATTCATTGATTTCTAATTTTAAATGAATGCTATTTTCTTGTTATACTTTTGGTAGTCTTTATTTATTTTTATTTTTTGTTTTCGTTTTAATTAGAAACATGGAAATAAAATAAATAAAAAATAAATCCCCGAAATTAAGTTAAAATTTTTATTTTATACAAAATAGTTAATTCGACAAACGAATAAACTGCCAATTTATAAATGACGTAAAAAATATTGTGGTTTAAATTATTGTGGGAAAGGTTGATTTAATTAAGCATTAATGTACTATACTGCGTTAATATTTATCTCTTGATTTATTTAGAAAAATATTTTTTTAATAACAATAGAAACAAGAAAAAACAAACAAAAGAAAAAAGAAAACTCAAAATGTGTGTAATTAAGATATCCATGGATTTTTAAGTCCCGATTTTTACTGAATGCAATTTTCTTGTTATACTTTTGGTAGATTTTGACTTTTTTTTTTGTTTTTGTTTTATTTAGAGACATGGATTGATGAGATGCCTGTTTATAACATTTTCGAATACGGAAGCTATGAAAGGTCAAAAGTATTTCAAATGAGATTCTGAAAATGAAATTTCCAATGTTGTTTTGTATAAAATACTAAAATAAAACTGTCATTTTAGATTTGATCTCCAATCAGTGCTGCTCGGACAAAATTCCACGTTTACGAATCAAAAGAAAACATCAGCTGCTTTGAAAAATGTATTCTTGTTATAAATAATAAAAAAAAAGGGCATCATATTAGCATATTTTAGAAGGCATCTCTCTTTTTTTTTTTATAGGTGCCTTTTTTAGTATGCTCAAGTTTTTTTTACAGATCACTTACCATTCTGAATTCTATTCCACTACTTACGAGTCATATAAAAAAAACTTTCTTTCAATAGTATTAACAAAATAACTTATCTTATTTTTAAAATCAAATATAAATAAAAACTCATCCAAGCATAAACACAAAACCTTATTTAGATTTAGCTGTTAGTGTTATATTTTTCTTTTTAGGAAAGATATTATAATTATTTGTTCACGTAATCATCTCAAATAGCATCTTAAAACCAAATTTTAAACAAATATGTTATGGATGATTACATTGCAACATTATAATCAAGTCTGACTTCCAGTTTTTTGATTTCATTGTTTACAACTATTCTTACCACATTCATTTACTTCCCACAATTTTTTAGCGGATCTCTGAATTCAAGTGATATAAAAATTATTTTTTAAAGCAATATTTTTAAATTGTATAAAGTTTTTTGCGTTATTTTTTTTTATATACACCGGTTGAAATTGTGTTCTGCTTATATATCGCTAGAAACAGTCTACCAATTGACAATGCTGTGCATGTATGTATAAGCATGTTTATGTCCAATCATGCGCATGATGTATATTCGTGTGCATGTACAAGTACGTATAATGTATATGTGTATGTGAGGTGCATGTATTATGTATGTATATGTACATGTATGTTCAGGTTTATTATGTGCAGTTACACTTGGACATAATGACATAAGTGCACATGCCCATTCATACGTTTGTACATGACCATATATACACATGCTCATATATGTACATAAATACACACGTACATACATACACATTTATATACATTCACATACATAGATGCACATGCCCATATATACACCAGATGTCATTAACAAATATGTACATGCACATGCGTGTAGATACATATGTATTTAGATACATATGCTCATGGCATTCATATGCCTGTACATACACATGCATGCTCACCCACATGTATATGAACATGCATATATACAAGTGCCATGTACATATATACATAAGCTCATAGATACATATGCATTTAGATACTTATACACATGGCATTCATATACCTGTACATACACATGCATGCTTTCATCCAGGTATACATGAACATACATACTCGTGCACATGTACATATATACACACACGCTTACACATATAGATACATATGCTCTTGAGTTTGCATATACACTCACATGCTTATGCACTTTAACATACATACATATGCACATACATAAATTCATACATATACATATACATATACTTCATAATCAAGGACATATAGTATATGCATGCTTGCGAACATACATGCTCACAAATGTATATACACGCGCAGACACACACATATATGTGCACAAACACATGCGTATAAATACATACATGCTCGCAAATATACAAATATATATATCCATATGCAATCATACGCATAAAAATATACACTACGCATACACACATACATAAACACGCAAATACACAAATAGACCTATGCACAAATACATACATGCAACTGTATGTATAAAACAGGCATTCGTACTCACAAATAAATATACACACGTATATACAAACATTCACACATTCCATGTGCTCATACATTTACATCCATAAAATACACACACACACACACACATATATATATATATATATTAGACGCGAAATGTGCTCAAACTTACACATTAGCATGCACACATACATAAGCACAGACATACGTATATAAACGCTCATTCGCGTATATCCACACAAGGATATACGCGCTTATACATGCACGCAGATAAATACATTTGTATACATTTGAAAGTAAATATGGACTTGTTGCTAAGGATGCATACATGATCATGATTGTTAAAAATAAATACAGATAAACATATGTTGTGTATTTGATACTATTAAACACACTATTAACGCTACTACTTATTAAAAACACTATGTTGTACATTTGATTGAATTAATATTGTACTTTATTCTTCTTTATTTGCTTCAACAGCCCCATGGTGGCCAAGGCCGTCTGCTTATTGGCAGATTTCATAACAGGAGATGTTTGAATATGCATCTTCATCCTTATCAGTACATCATTAATAGAGAAGTATATATTTAGACGTACATTTGCACATACGTCTTTATAAACAAACACATGTACAAATATAAACATATAAATAAAATCCTAATTTTGAGAAGGTGAAATTGATTTGCAAAAGGGGAAATTTGATTACCAAACCTGTATATACACATTTTTTTTCAATACACCAAGGCTTTTATGATGAACTTGCATAATATGAATACAAATTAAAAAAAAAAAAAAAAACATATGCAACATGATGTATATGCATAACAAGGACACATTGCTACAACGACATCATCAAAATTAATGTATTTCTGACTTTATGTTACTATTTTGTGTATTTAATTGAATTAATATTGTACTTTCTTCTTCATTCATGCAACAGCCCCATGGTGAGCCAAGGCCGTCTGCTTATTGGCAGATTTTGTAACAAGAGATATTTTTTTTTTTTTTTTTTTCTTTACATGGGAGATAGGGGTTTAAAACTGTATTTGATTAGTGTTAATAATCAAAATATTAACTGATTGATTTTTAATTGATTTAACTGATGTTATTACAATCATTTAAAAAAATTGCAAGATGCTATAAATTAATTATCAAAATAACATTTTTAAATTTCGAGGGTATAAGCAAAATATTTTTATTTTCAACACACATATATGACCTAACTTCATGGTTTTGTACATTCGTTTTTCAGAATATTTACTCATATGACCTATGACCTTCACTATATAATTTAAAGAAACGTGAATAAAATGGGTTTTTATCTGTTTAATCACACTCATTGTATGTTCACGCATACAAGATTGCCATATGCCAAGCAATTTACATAAGATAACGTTACTCAAAAATGATTGCTTTAATTGGAAGAAATGAAGACATTATTTTGACAATCTTGATTATGATTTCAAAACTTGTTTCCAATGATTACAAAAGGATTACTGAGTGCCAGTGAATATTTTTTTCTTAAAAATTGTCGTGAAGACGATTAGATTAATTGAGTGACATTTATTTAAATTGTGACTCTAACGCTTGTTATTTCAAACATCTTTGCAAGATAGACTTTTCTGTAAAAGATACATCGAGTAAAATTATATTAGATAAATTTATGTATACTGTTGATATTTTATTGAATTTTTTTTTTTTTTTTTTTTTGACGTGTATAATAAGATTAGGTGGCTAGGTTACCTTAGATACTTGAAATTTTATGCAATCACGCAGAAACATTACATACTGCCGTAAACTTTTTACTACATTTAATTTTTCCATATAATTCCTATTAAGGATAATTTTAAGATAGATCTGTGACATAAACTTTAGCAAAAAAAAGCTTTAGTCCATTAGCTGATGGTATAAAAGATACAGTCACGAAAGTTTTGAAGAAGAAAATTGGAATTTATAGAAATAAATTGTAATTACTTTTACACTTTTCTATTATGTAGTCTGTTCAATTCTTTGATTTTTTTTTTTTACTTTATATATTATACTGATAGGGCCATTTTAGGCATAATATTATAAGTAGGTTAGAAATACTTAAAATAGTGTAATATTGAGATAGAAAAAAGAAAACAAATAAATAAATAGTAAAAAATTTGAATCACCTTGGTGTTTGAACGAAATTTCTTTAATATTAATAAAATTTATTTCAAGAATTTAAAATTTTATATTTGCATAAACAAAACAGGAATGGAATGTATTTTGCGTTTTTAATAACGATTTTTCAATTGAAAACAATATTGAATTATAACTCATGTGACACTTTTTTCACATAATTTAATTTTTTAGTGGCACATAATATTCTATAGGCAGTCATGTTCACGGGAAGGGATTGATTATCTTCCAGGAGTAACTTTCCAATATTAATAATGAAGAATTTAGAAGAAGAATGTAGAAAACAAAATATGAGCGATTATACCCGACTCATGTCAGAGTGTTAAAGTATATAACTCGCGGGCAAAGACAGCCGAGGTTTGAATTAGCGGCAGGCATTGTTTTCGTGACTTCTTGAGAAAAGCCTCTTGTAACAATAGTCAGGCGTAGGAGGGACTTTTATTCCATACGACATGCAAAAGCATGGCAGTTACCCCTAAAAGTCCTTCCGGAAGGCGCTCACTGTCCTTCTCTCAGTACCCATCGGGAGGGTGTGGTATACATGATACACACATGATTTCAGCCTCACCTTTCTAGGTGTGTTTTTATCATAGTAGAGCAGTAAGGGAAACCAGTTTGTCTCATTGACAGATGGGGAAAAAATTAAATTGCATTGAATATACAATTTTTAAAAAAAAATTATACTAAACAATATTTAAAAAAAAATATTTTATTAAATTGAACAGTTATTATGAATCTCTGTCAGTCCTCGTTAAAGCACCACGCAGATAAATCGCCACACTCATGTTTAGCTATAAAACTTGATGTT
Source organism: Caerostris darwini (assembly GCA_021605075.1). Classification (NCBI taxonomy): domain Eukaryota; kingdom Metazoa; phylum Arthropoda; class Arachnida; order Araneae; family Araneidae; genus Caerostris; species Caerostris darwini. Next base: position 33,918 of record BPLQ01000782.1, read on the forward strand.
TTAATATAAGAAATCTCATTAAACCTACAGCATTTATGGTGAAACCCAGTTTTTGACCCAGTTGTGTTTATTGGGAATTTTAACTATGAACTGCTGCGATAGATGCAATTTTGTCATGGGGATTTTTTTTTTTTGTCCCAACGACCGCCGCCAAAATGACAAAAAAACTAAAATAAAAAATTAAATTAAATTAAATTAAAATAAAAAAATAATAAAAAAAACCCACCGTATTCCTTATCTCTGTGTTGTAGTAACATATTTAGATTTTCACAGCAATTTAATTCATATATTATTCACTTCTTATTGTCATCTCTCCATTATGTTTCTACCTCTACACCTTCATTATGTTTCTTTTCAAGACCTCTACGAAATTGTCATCTTTTTATTCTCCTTCCAGTATTAATCATTAAATAAAAAATTTAAGCAGAGCAAGCACCTTCTCAATGAGTTTAGCTACCAATACAATTTCGAATAATAACAATAGAACGACAAGCCCTTATAAATAATTTCATTCTGCCATTTATTTCCTTTCTGCCTTTAACTCTTTGGTTATGCAAAAGATATCATCTTCTTTTTAAAACCGATTCAGTCCTGTTTACCGATAACTAGAAAGACTTCATTAATCAGATTACTTATCAAATATATAGTAAATTGATATCTCAAAATAGTAATAATAATCAAAATAGATCATTTAAATTGATATGCGAATTTAGATCCCTATCATGCATGAGATGTGATATCAGATGTCATTATTTTTACTCTTATTGATAAGATCCCTCCGAAATTGTCATCTTTTCATTCTCATGTGTTTTCATTCTAATATTAATCAGTATAAAAAAAAATCTAAGCACATTCTCAATGACTTTAGCTATCAATACAATTTCGAATAATAACAATAATAACAAAATGATAAGTACTTATAAATAATTCCAATTTCGCCTTTACCCCCATGGTTCTGAAAAACGATATCATCTTCATTTTAAAAACCGATTTATTCATCTGTATCGATAACAAGAAAGCATCAATCAGATTACTTATCAAATATAAAGTAAATTGATATGTCAAAATAGCAGTAATATATGAAACAGGTAATTTAAATTGATATGTAAATTTAGATCACTATCGCGCAAGAGGTGTGATGTTAGACGTCGTCATTATTTTCATTCGCTTTCATAAAACCCCTACGAAATTGTCATCTTTTCATTTAAATGTTTCTCCTTCCTGTATTAATCATTAAAAAAAGTCTAAGCACATTCTCAATTAGTTTAGTTATCAATATGTTTCGAATAATAGGAATAAAATGATAAGTACTTTTGAATAGTTTTATCATGCCATACATTCCATTTTTACCTTTAACCCTTTGGTTATGCACAACGATATTATCTTCATTTTAAAACTGATTTATTCATGTCTACCGATAACAAGAAAGACATCATTAATCAGATTACTTATCAAATATAAAATAAATTGATATGTCAAAATAACAATAATAACTGAAATAGATAATTTATTCTATATTCGCCTTTAAGCTTTTGCTTATACAAAACGATATTATCTTTATTTTAAAACTGATTTATTCCTATCTACCGATAACAAGAAATACATCATTAATCAGATTACTTATCAAATATATAGTAAATATGTCAAAATGATAATAATATTTGAAACAGATAATTTAAATTGATATGTAAATTTAGCTTACAATCATACAAGAGGTGTGATGTCAGATGTCATTATTTTCACTATATTTGATAAGATCACTACGAATTTCACTATCAATATTTCGTTATCATAAAATATTACGTTCAACAATAAAATGATGCAGCTTACATGCAATTTTTAAAAATGTATCGGCAATCGGAATTTTCGTTGTCATAAGAAAAGAATTTGAAATTTGTCAATACAATTTGAATAATAACTATGAAACAGAGATAAAGATCTTTTCCCGATTATTTTCAAGGTATTTATAGTATGCAAAGAAGCCTTTGTCATACATATATTGAATTGCTTGCACTATAGATAAAAAAAAATTCCTCGTGTATCTCTTGAAAAAAGATACTGATAAGTTTTTATATATTTATTTTTAACTTCCGTGATTTTTTTATCTTTAAAAAAGACATCTATTTTTATAAAATATAATTGTTTTTTTAAAGCAATAAATTTTTTAACCATTTTTTCCCCAGGTTTTAAATATGTTAATAATATTAAACTGTAGTCTTCTTCAATGGTGCAACAATCCCATAGTGGGCCAAGGTCGTGTACCTGCTGGTAGATTTCGAGACCGCAGACGGTTTTTCTTTTTACGGGATGGAGTTGTCAGCTCTACACTCAAAGCTCTACTGTTATATTAGAACGGGATCTACTGTTTAAAGTAGATTCCGAACCACTACAAACACCCATGGCACCAGCGGTACTCAAACCCAAAATGTGTGGCACCAAAATTTTGGCCTGATCATTTGGCCATCAGGCCAAAATTAAGCTGTAATCAGTAGTTTAAAATTTATAGCTATAATACTATATTATAAAAATATCTATAAATTCAGATTTTTTTTTTTTTTTTTTGTTGCTTTTAGCAAAAATATTTATCGATCACATTCTGTGTTTAATTAACCAACTAAGCTGTGACAATATCGGTCAATATAACAGAAGAATATATAATTTATTCACTACTGAGTTATTATTTTTCCTCCATCTTTCTAATAATTTAATTAATTTAATAATTTCAAATAATTACAACATGAAAGGAACTTTAGTTTATTCAATGTGGTTTATAAGATATATTATATACTTTTTCTTTTATAGAAGTATATTTTTAGACCTAAATAAATCTCATAAAAGATTCTCACATAATTTAGCTTCATATCACATTATTTTTCATAAATACATAATTTAGACATAATTTTTTCCATACAATACTTGCTGCATTAAATATAATCATTTGCTTAAAATATTAAATTGCTTTTTATCCAATATTTATTTATATAATTAGAATATCTCCATGATTAAAGAATAGGCCGAAATCTTTGTTCGCATGTTAATTATTCATTTACATATAAAAAAAACATTATAGTGCCCGATTCTGTTCTGTGGCAACGCGCGCCGTTGGTGAGTATTAGGGCGGAAGCTCAGTCCACAGGAGGTTTTGCTTTGGACACTGTTTCAACAAACGAGGAGGCTCGAAGACGTTTGTGCTATTCAGCATCTTGCCTCGTGAGTCAGACAACCTGGTGGGAGTTTTCCGGGTTTACTCCCATACGATATGCAAATGCGGTGTAGTTCCCCCTAAAAGTCCTCCCGGTAACCACTGCCCTCATCCTTCAGCGTCATGGAGCCAAGCCAGTCTTCTTCCTACGGGAACTTTTTAGAATAAGGATCCTATGTACTTGGATTTTCCATTATGATTGCTTTACAATGGTAAATGAGTTATTAAAATGCTTGCTCAATCAACAGATTTGAATCCAATACAATATATTTGGCTAAATTTTGAAAATGCAATTCTAAAATATAATATTTGTTCAAAACGGCATCTAAAATATGTTATGTAGAAAAAATTGAACAAAGGTAAAAGGAATATTTATATACACACATATATATATATATAAGAATGTGTATATAAATGGGAAGGAATATATAAAAATTCCTTAAAATTCAA
>BPLQ01000784.1:0-71541 GCA_021605075.1 Caerostris darwini
AAATATTCACAAATAACAATAAAACTCCTTTCAAAAAATACGAATCAATCTTTTATCAATATGTATTCTTTCATCATTACGAACAGTTTACAGCAAATATGCCCATATGGCCCAGAGTGAAATCGCAATTTCAACTTAACGATTCCACTTTTTCCAACATCCAACTCTTGATCAAAGATCGGAAAAGTCAATTGAAATAACACGCGTACTCCCACTCCCAATAATGCCAGATATCGGCAAATCGCTTAAATGGAGTAAATTTTATTGATTCCCCTACCCCAGAGGTAATTGCCAAGCCAACCGAAAAGAATCACCCCTTTATTTAATTTTTGCTCTCTTTGTATTATAATGATATCGAATTAATGAATCTGGCTCGGGCCGATTCTGCAATGACGAACACAAAATACAGGGTCTTCAAAAGTCAAAGAAAATGTTGTAGAAAATGACGAAATCTCCTTTTTACTGCAGTGTTTTCGCTGGTTCCTACAGTATGTTTCGAAATGGCCTTATTGGATTGGTTTTCGGTGGTGCAGTTTCTGGGTTGGGAGTTATTCCGTAAAGAGAGAGGATAGTTGGCATTGCCATTAGCTTGTTCTTTTATCGAAAGTAATCAAAGGGAGATCTTGATCTTATAGGGGCGTTTTCGTTCCTCTTTTTCTAGATACTCTCTAACAAATAGTATAGTTTTAAATGGTAACTAAAACCAAGAAAAAATTATAAAATGAATGCATTATATTTGAATAAAGTAAAATAAGAACTTGATCACCCTATATTTATAGATTACTAAAGTATCCCAGCTTGAGGCTCAGTGGCAACGTGCGCCGCTGGTGAGCATGAGAGCTGAGGTTCAATCCGATGATTATATGCCAAATCTCATACATATGTGTATTTTGAAACATATCATAGGATTAAGATGCATAAAAGGGAATAAAACTGTTCAAGTAAAACAAACATGAAAATTTCAATAAATGCTTATACTTTCCAATTAGTAATTGCTAAATTACGTATTTGTACAAGGGTTTCATAAAAAAATTTCCTTATTTGATTTCATTTATAGAAAGCCAGATAAGAATTAATATTTGAATACATAAAATCCTGATATTTTATGGAATCCCTTAATCATCACCCCTTAATCTTATGCTGGCATCTTTATCCCTGATCCTTCTTCTGAAGACAATAATTAACTTGTATTCTATCTTAAAACTACAAGCTCAAATAGAGAAAAATATTCACAAATAATAATAAAGGCATTTCAAAATACTAATCAATCTCTTATCATTATGTATTCCCTCATCATTACGAACAGTTTACAGCAAATATGGCCAGTTGATGCGCGTAATTCCCCAGAGTGAAATCGCAATTTCAACTTAACGATTCCACCTTTTCGTTAGCAATCTAAACCCAATTCTTGATCAAAGATCGGAAACGTCATTTGACGTAACACGGGTGTTCCCAATAATGCCAAATATCGGCAAATCGCTTAAATGGGGTAAATTGTATTGGTTTCCCTACCACAGAGGTAATTGCCAAACCAACCGAAAAGCATCACCCAATTTATTTAATTTTTGCTCTCTTTATATTATAATGGCATCGAATTAACGCGATCTGGCCCGGACCGGTTCTGTAATGACGAACACAAAATCTTTGGGCTTCAAAAGTCAAAGGAAATACTGTAGAAGATGTCGGAATCTTCTTTTTACTGCCGTGTTTTCACTGGTTTCTGCAGCTTGTTTTCGAGATGGCCTTATTGGATTGGTTTTCGGTGGTGCAGTGTCTGGGTTGGTAATTATTCCCTAAAAAGAGAGGGTAGTTGGCATTGCCATTAACTTATTCTTTTATCGAAAGTAATCAAAGGGAGATCTCGATCTTACAGTGGCTTTTTCGTTCCTCTTTCTCTACATACTTTCCAACGAATAGTATAGTTTTAAATGGTAACTTATACAATGAAAATTATTCTTCTTTGATTACAAAATAATTAAAGTTAAATAAGAATAATTTGAATAAAGTTAAATAAGTACTTTATAACTTTATATTTATAGATTACTTAGAGTCCAGCTCGAGGCTCAGATGCAATGTTCACTGGTGAGCATTAGGGCTGAGGTTCAATCCGATGATTATATGAATAATCTCATACATATGAGTATATTGAAACAGATCATAAGATAAAGATGCATAAAATGGAATAAAACAATTCAAGTAAAAGAAACATGAAAATTTCAATAGATGCTTATACTTTCCAATTAATACTTGCTAAATTACGTGTTTGCATAAGTTTTTGATAAATAATTTCAATAATTGATTTCGTTTATAGAAAGCCATATAAGAATCAAAATTAGAATACATGAAATGCTTATATTTTATAGAATCCTTTAATCATCATCCCTTATCTTTCTTCTGAAGACATTAATTAACATGTAATCCACCTTACAACACGCGCAAATCGAGACTACAAATAGAAAAAAATATTCACAAATAACAATTCATTTCTCTCATTAAACTCATTTCAAAATACGAATCAATCTTTCATCATTACGAACAGTTTACAGCAAATATGCCCAGATGATTCACGTAATTCCCCAGAGTGAAATCGCAATTTCAACTGAACGATTCCACCTATTCGTTAGCAATCTAAATCCAACTCTTGATCAAAGATCGGAAAAGTCAATTGAAGTAACACGGGTGTTCCCAATAATGCCAGATATCGGCAAATCGCTTAAATGGAGTAAATTTTATCGATTCCCCTACCCCAGAGGTAACTGCCTACAAACCGAAAAGCATCACCCCTTTATTTAATTTTTGCTCTCTTTGCATTATAATGATATCGAATTAACTATCTGGACTCAAACCGGTTCTATAATGACGTACGCAAAATCCACGGGCTTCAAAAGTCAAAGAAAATGTAGTGGAAAATGACGGAATCTTCTTTTTACTGCAGTGTTTTCGCTGGTTTCTTCATCTTGTTTCGGGATGGCCTTATTAGATTGGTTTTCGGTGGTGCAGTTTCTGGGTTGGGAGTTATTCCATAAAAAAGAAGGACAGTTGGCGTTGCCATTAACTTGCTCTTTTATCGAAAGTAATCAAAGGGAGCTCTTGATCTTGCAAGAGGGTTTTCGTTCCTCTTTCTCTAGATACTTTCTAACAAATAGTATAATTTTAAATGGTAACTTATACAAATAAAATTCTTCTTCTTCGGTTATAAAATAAATGCATTATATTTGAATAAAGTAAAATAAGTACTTTATAACCCTATATTTCTAGATTATTAAAGAGCCCAGCTCGAGGCTCAGTGGCAAAGTGCGCCGCTGGAGCATAAGGGCTGAGGTTCAATCTGTGGATTATATGCCTCATACATATATGTATATTGAAACAAATCATAAGATTAGGATACATAAAGGGGAATAAAACTGTTCAAGTAAAACAAACATGATAATTTCAAGAGATGTTTATATTTTCCAATTAAGAGTTGCTAAATTACATTTTTGTACAAGTGTTTCATAAAGAATTTCCTTAATTGATTTCATTTATAGAAAACCAGATAAGAATTAATATTAGAATAAATGAAATGATGATATTTTATGAATCCCTTAATCATCATTCCTTAATCTTCTCCTGGAATCGTTATCCTTATCCTTCTTCTGAAGACATTAATTAACATGTATTTCATCTTACACCTACAAGCGCAAATGTAGACTACAAATGGAGAAAGATATTCACAAATAACAATAAAAGCATTTCAAAATACGCATCCATCTTTCAGTTTTATTATTATGTATTCTTTCATCAACATTATCATTTATATTATCAATATTTTATCATTATGCCTACTTTCATCATTATGATTTCCTATTATCGCTTAATCATCATCCCTTAATCTTATCCCGGAATCATAATCCCTTATCCTTCTTCTGACGATATTAATTAGCATGTATTCCATCTATTATCTACAAGCGCAAATAGAGACTAAAAATAGAGAAAAATATTCACAAATAATATTAAAACTCATTTCAAAATACGAATCAATCTTTTATCATTATGTATTCTTTCATCTTTACGAACAGTTTACAGCAAATATGCCCAGGTGACTCGCCTAATTCTCCAGAGTGAAATCACAATTTCAGCTTAACGACTTCAACTTTTCGTTAGCTATCTAAATCCAACATCCAACTCTTCATCAAAGATCGGAAAACTCAATTGAAGTAACATGGGTGTTCCCAATAATGCCAGATATCGGTGAATCGCTTAAATGGAGTCAATTTTATTGATTCCACTACCCCAGAGGTAATTACCAAGCCAACCGAAAAGCATCACCCCTTTATTTAATTTTTGCTGTCTTTGTATAATAACGATATCGAATTAACGTTCTGGCTCGGACCGGTTCTGTAAAAACGAACACAAAATCGGTGGGCTTCAAAGTCAAAGAAAATGTTGCAGAAAATGACGGAATCTTCTTTTTATCGCCGTGTTTTCGCTGGTTTCTGCAGCTTGTTTCGGGATAGCCTTATTGCATTGGTTTTCGGTTGTGCACTTTCTGGATTGGGAGTTATTCCGTAAAAAGAGAGGAAAGTTGGCATTGCCATTAACTCGTTCTTTTATCGAAAGTAATCAAAGGGAGATCCTGATCTTACAGTGAGGTTTTCTTTCCTCTTTCTCTAGATACCTTGTAACAGATAGAATAGTTTTGTTTTAAATGGTAATTAATACAATGAAAATATACTTTTTTTATTACAAAATGATAAGTACAATATATCTGTACAAAGCGAAATAAGTACATTTTAACCTTATATTTGTAGATTACTTAAAGAACATAAACTTAATAATGTGATGAAATATATATATATACCAACCGAAAAGCATCACCCCCTTTATTTAATTTTTGCTCTCTTTGTATTATAATGATATCGAATTAACGATCTAGCTCGGACCGGTTCTATAATGACGAACACAAAATCCATGGGCTTCAAAAGTCAAAGAAAATGTTGTACAAAATGACGGAATCTTCTTTTTACTGCCGTGTTTTCGCTGGTTTCTGCAGCTTGTTTTCGAGATGGACTTATTGGATTGGCTTTCTATGGTGCAGTTTCTGGGTTAACCTAGAGTGGGCCAAGGCTTTAATTTGAAGATATTTTCATGCATTCCTCTGCTTAACAATGGTCCTTTAATTCTTAACCCCTAGTGCAGCAAAATCCCTCCAGCGTCTATCCATCGCAACCTGGATCGTCCTCTTACTCTTTATCCCTGTGGCTTTGCCAAAACGTGCCTTTTTACAGTGCTTAAATCATTCATTCTGAATACATGAGCAGCTATTGATCTTAATATATTTTATAATATCTGGGTCTTTATAGCCTTTCTAAATTTCTGCGTTGTACAGTCTTCTCCAACAATCACTTTCTTTAACACCTACAACAATACCCTTAAAATCTTCTGCTCAAATAGGCCCAAATGGGAAAAGCCTTTATCCTTCTACAGAAAACATTAATTAACATGTATGTCATTTACAAATGCAAGCGCAAATAGAGATTATAAACACAGCAAAATATTCACAAATAACAATAAAACTCATTTCAAAATACGAATCAATCTTTTATCATTATGTATTCTTTCATCTTTACGAACAATTTACAGCAAATGTGCCGAGATGACTCGCGTAATTCCAAAGAATAAAATCGCAATTTCAACTTAACGATTCCACCTTTTCCTTAGCAATCTAAATCCAACATCCAACTCTTGATCAAAGATCGGAAAAGTCATTTGAAGTAACACGGGTGTTCCCAATAATGCCAGATATCGGCAAATTGCTTAAAAGGAGTAAATTTTATTGATTCCCCTACCCCAGAGGTAATTGCCAAGCCAATCGAAAAGCATCACCCCTTTATTTAATTTTTGTTCTCTTTGCATTATAATGATATCGAATTAACGATCCGGCTCGGACCGGTTAAATAATGACGAACACAAAATCTGTGGGCTTCAAAAGTCAAAGAAAATGTTGTACAAAATGACGGAATCTTTTTTTTACTGCCGTGTTTTCACTGGTTTCTGCAACTTGTTTTGGGATGGCGTTATTGGATTGGTTTTCGGTAGTGCACTTTCTGGCTTGGGAGTTATTCCATAAAAAGAGATTATAGTTGGCATTGCCATTAACTTGTTCTTTTATCGAAATTAATCAAAGGGAGATCTTGATCTTACAAGGGGTTTTTCGTTCCTGTTTCTCTAGAGCCTTTCTAACAAATAGTATAGTTTTAAATTGTAACTTAAACAAATAAAATTCTTCTTCTTTGCTTTAAAATAAATACATTATATTTGAATAAAGTAAAATAAGTACTTTATAACCCTATACTTATAGATTACTTTAAGAACCCAGCTCCAAGTTTCGTATTAACGTTCGCCACTCGTGAGCATTAGGGCTGAGTTTCAATCCGATGATTATATGCCTAAGCTCATACATATGTGTATTTTGAAACAAATCATAAGATTAAGATGCATAAAATGTAATAAAACTGTTCAAATAAAACAAACATGAAAATTTCAATAGATGCTTATACTTTCCAATTAATAGTTGCTAAATTACGTGTTTGTATAAGTTTTTAATAAATAATTTCAATAATTGATTTCGTTTATAGAAAGCTATATAAGAATCAAAAGTAGAATAAATGACATGCTAATACTCTATGGAATCCTTTAATCATCATCCCTTATCTTTCTCCTGAAGACATTAATTAACATGTACTCCACCTTACAACAAGCGCAAATCTAGACTACAAACAGAGAAAAATATTCACAACTAACAATTCATTTCTCTCATTAAACTCATTTCAAAATACGAATCAATCTTTTATCATTAGGTATTCTTTTACCATTACGAACAGTTTACAGCAAATATGCCCAGATGACTCACGTAATTCCCCAGAGTGAAATCGCAATTTCAACTTAACGATTCCACCTTTTCGTCAGCGATCTAAATCCAACTCTTGATCAAAGATCGGAAAAGTCAATTGAAGTAACACGGGTGTTCACAATAATGCCAGATATCGGCAAATAGCTTAAATGGAGTAAATTTTATCGATTCCCCTACCCCAGAGGTAATTGTCAAACCAACCGAAAAGCATCACCCCTTTATTTAATTTTTGCTCTCTTTATATTATAATGGCATCGAATTAACGATCTGGCCCGGACCGGTTCTGTAATGACGAACACAAAATCTTTGGGCTTCAAAAGTCAAAGGAAATACTGTAGAAGATGTCGGAATCTTCTTTTTACTGCCGTGTTTTCACTGGTTTCTGCAGCTTGTTTTCGAGATGGCCTTATTGGATTGGTTTTCGGTGGTGCAGTGTCTGGGTTGGGAATTATTCCATAAAAAGAGAGGGTAGTTGGCATTGCCATTAACTTATTCTTTTATCGAAAGTAATCAAAGGGAGATCTCGATCTTACAGTGGCTTTTTCGTTCCTCTTCTCTAGATACTTTCTAACAAATAGTATAGTTTTAAATGGTAACTTATACAATGAAAATTTTTCTTCTTTGATTACAAAATAAATAAAGTTAAATATGAATTATTTGAATAAAGTTAAATAAGTACTTTATAACTTTATATTTATAGATTACTTAGAGTCCAGCTCGAGGCTCAGATGCAATGTTCACTGGTGAGCATTAGGGCTGAGGTTCAATCCGATGATTATATGAATAATCTCATACATATGAGTATATTGAAACAGATCATAAGATAAAGATGCATAAAATGGAATAAAACAATTCAAGTAAAAGAAACATGAAAATTTCAATAGATGCTTATACTTTCCAATTAATACTTGCTAAATTACGTGTTTGCATAAGTTTTTGATAAATAATTTCAATAATTGATTTCGTTTATAGAAAGCCATATAAGAATCAAAATTAGAATACATGAAATGCTTATATTTTATAGAATCCTTTAATCATCATCCCTTATCTTTCTTCTGAAGACATTAATTAACATGTATTCCACCTTACAACACGCGCAAATCGAGACTACAAATAGAAAAAAATATTCACAAATAACAATTCATTTCTCTCATTAAACTCATTTCAAAATACGAATCAATCTTTTATCATTACGTATTCTTTTATCATTACGAACAGTTTACAGCAAATATGCCCAGATGATTCACGTAATTCCCCAGAGTGAAATCGCAATTTCAACTTAACGATTCCACCTTTTCGTTAGCGATCTAAATCCAACTCTTGATCAAAGATCGGAAAAGTCAATTGAAGTGACACGGGTGTTCACAATAATGCCAGATATCGGCAAATCGCTTAAATGGAAATCGCTTAAATTTATGCAAAATCTTTTTTGTTTTTGTATTGTATTCTGTATATGAATTAGTAGTTTTTATTAAATTAAAAAAAAAAAGTTTTTTTGTAAATTCATTTAGATAAATGTACGTATTGTTTTAACTGTATTTAGTATTAAGAAGGTTTGCATATGTATCATAAAAAAAAATTTCATGATTTTGAAAAGTATTACGAATATCCACTACTGCTTGGGTAAGAAAAAAACTGATGTGTAAATCTATTACATATTTTCTACATATATTGTATTTTTATTATCTGTTTTTCCCATATAATTTACAAATGTGGGATTAGAAAAACTCTCGAAAAACAATGCCCGCTCCACCCTTTCACCATATGTCGGTGCGCTGTTTCTAGTATACACAAATGGAACACTTTCATCAATGTTCAACAAAATAATATATATATATGTATATATATATATATAACTGTATCTTGTACAAAAGTTAATAGTGATGTAACATATACAGTTGAATTGGAGCTTGTGATTAGCAAATGAATAAGAATCATTGAATTATTTCATGAAATGTATCAGCTGAAGAAATTCAAATTCAGTTTTCAATTTCAAATTCAGAAGAATTTCAATTTCATCTTAATAAGAAAATTTTAAATAATTATGTAGTCAAAATGAAGTTGCTTTTAAACTGTTCACTTCTGAAAGAAATTGAATTTTTAGACATGTTCACTTTAGTCTTAAATTCAACGACTCAATTTCTCTTTCAAATTGAAAATCAAAAATACCTTTTAAAAAAAACGTAAGATAAATATTTATCTAAAGTAAGCGAAATCAGTCCTGAGTAGGACCCTCACATTCTTTACCAGCGATGCATCCATTTTCTGATTGCTTTTTCTGCTTGCACACCACAATTCCAAATTCCCTCCACTTCTCTCACAATCCATACATAATACAAGAGGTCCAACCATTTTGTCATGGGCTCCTGCAGTACGGTAAACACCCTCTGGCTCGCACGCAAAGCACACACGGCAACGATCCCAAAGAGTCAAAAGTCACATTCAGCCCCTCACAGAAAATCGAGAAGAAGATCGAATGCCAAAAAGGGGTTCTTCTGGAAGCCTCCTCTCATCGAAGCCCTTCAAGAGGATGCTGGAGTGCTGTTTTTCCTACTTCAAGAGGACATCGTCACGTGATATTATCCTTGTATCTAAGTTATAAGGAGATTGAATTTCTGAGATCGCCTCTGACAAGAGGCGGAAAGAACTTATTTTTTTGAATATGGGATATGGTTAATTGTGGAAATTGATTGCATCAACATTGAGGTTGAGTGGGTTTTGATTGGAAGGCAAACAATGATAAAAATTAACCTCTATATCGAGGTTTAAGATTACTGTGATTTAATTTCATATTTTTATATAAGTAAAATATCTAGATCTGACATATAAAATAAAGAAACTTTAATTTACCGTTTAAATGAGAAGGTTGCTCTTGCATTAAATACTTATACAGAAGTCAGGTTGTATATCTGTAGTTGAACACGCTGTATGAGCTGTTACATTGTATGAAAGAATTCAACGATTTTTCTTAAATTATTTGGAATCCACTTTAAACTGTAGGTCCGAGTGTAATTAGCTCAAAGTGAGCACAAAATGACCGTAGAGCGACTAATCAAAACAATCTTCAATTACTTTTTACAAGCTCCAATTCAACTGTGCAATACTATATTTTGTACAACATACATATATATATCTATATAAATCCACAGATCTATACTTTACAATTCAACTTAATAAGAAATTTTTTAGGAATTAAATATCTCAAATCAAATTACCTTTAAAAAGGTTCGCTTCTGAAAGAAATGGAATTTATAGATCTGTTCACTTTAGTTTTAAATTCAACAATTCTATTTCCATTTCAAACTGAAAATCCACAATACTTTTATACAAAAATCTATCAGCTTAAGACAAATATTTATCTTAAGTAAGCGAAATCAGTCCTCCAACTCACTGAGCATTCTTTACCATCCATTTTCGGATTGCTTTTTCTGCTTACACACAACAACTCCAAATTCCCCTCCACTTCTCTCACAATTCATACATAATACAAGAGGCTACCAACTATTTTGTGACGGGCTCTTGCAGCACGGAAAACACCCTCTGGCTCGAACGCAAAGTACACACGGCAGCGATCCAAATAGTCAAAAGTCACATTCACCCCCACACAGAAAATCGAGAAGAGATCGAAGGCCAAAGAGTGGTTCTTCTGGAAGTGTCTTCTCATTGAAGCCCTTTAAGAGGACGCTGGAGTGCTGTTTTTCCTACTTGAAGGGGACATCGTCACGTGATATTTCCGACGTATGCGTGTTTACAAGGAGATTGAATTTCTGAGATCGCCTCGGGAAAAAGGTAAAAGAACTTATTTTTCCCGAATATCAGATTGGGTTAATTGTGGAAACTGATTGGATCAACATTGAGGGTAGCTTCGAATGGCAACTCAAGAGATGTCGAAAGTAGAATTGGGTATTATTTTTTCATGAAAATGTGACTTACATTTGTAAGGAATAAATAGAGTATTCGTGTGGATATGTCTGTATTTCCTATTTGAACTTCATGAGTTAACTCGAATTTTTTGAACAACAAGAGTTAATTCGTAAAATTTCTTTAAATTCTAGATGGCGACAAGTATTTTGAGCTGCATTTAATTAGTTTAAGACTCAATCAATAAGTTAAGAGTTAAGTTTATCTACAAATGTTTAATGATATCGTATACCGGCAACAGTCCTTCTATTGTGATTTAATGTTCTTTTGCATACATCTAATTCAATATCTTTTAGTAACCAAAAATTGGCGAAGATCTGTCTATTTATTTATTGATTTAACCGCTTACATTTACTTGCTAATTTTTTTTAAAGTGAGTAAAAAAGAAGAAATTTCTCACAGTTAATTGCAGTGATGCATCAAATGGTTTTCTCGAAAGCACTTCCACTGGATCGAAGGATTACAGTTTTGATTTCTATGTGAAGTTCAGATGGCTAAATTTGTACTGAATTTCTATAAAATAAAGTAAATGAAGTATAATAAACATATGTTTCATAAAGTATAATAATCTAATTATAATCTTTTCTAATTACATCTTTTCGATTTTATTAAAAATGTTCTGAAACAAAATTGTATTTGAAAATTATTACCGTAGGGCTTTTAACAGATAAAAATAACCCAGTAGATAGTGTATTAGATTTTAGAACTGACACATATAGGTTTAAAACTCAACTAACGAAGAGGAACCTGCCTCTATACCGAAGATGAGCAAGATTCTTTACCAGCGGTGCATCCATTTTCTGATTGCTTTTCCTGCTTACACAGAACAATTCCAGATTCCCTCGACTTCTCTCACAATTCATACATAATACAAGAGGGCCAACTATTTTGTCACGGGCTCTTGCAACACACTCTGGCTCGAACGCAAAGCACACACGGCAGCGATCCAAAGAGTCAAAAGTCACATTCACCCCCTTACACAAAATCGAGAAGAAGATCGAAGGCCAAAAAGTGGTTCTTCTGGAAGCGTCCTCTCATTGAAGCCCTTCAAGAGGACGCTGGAGTGCTGTTTCTCCTACTTGAAGAGGACATCGTCACGTGATATTTCCGACGTATCCGCGTTTACAAGGAGATTGAATTTCTGAGATCGCCTCGGGAAAAAGGTAAAAGTACTTATTTTTCCCGAATATCAGATTGGGTTAATTGTGGAAACTGATTGGATCAACATTGAGGGTGGTTTCGAATGGCAACTTAAGAGATGTCGAAAATAGATTTGCGTATTATTTTTTTATGATAATGTGGCTTAAATTTGTAAGGAATCAATAAATTATTCGTGTGAGTTGGCCTGTATTCCATATTTGAACTCCACGAGTTAACTCTTAGAAATTTTTTAATTTTGGTTGAAGACAAGTATGTATTTTGAGCTACATTCAACTATTTTAAGAGTTAATTAATAAGTTAAGAAGTTTAATTACAAGAGTTTAATGATATTGTTTATCGACAACAGTCCTTCATTCGTGATTTAATGTTATTTTACAAGCATTTGACTCAGTGTTTCTTAGTAACTAAAAGGCTTGGTAAAGATCTGCCTGCTTATTTATTGTTTATCACTTGTAAATTGCATTTACTTGTTAATTTTTTAAAAGTGAGTAAAAGAGAACACATTTTTTAGAGTTGATGTCAACGAGGCATTGAATGGTTGTCTTGAAAGCACTGTCAATGAATCAGAGGATTAGAAATTTGATTTCTATGTGAAGTTCGAACATCTAAATTTATACTGAATTTTTATAAAAATGTAAATAAAGTATTATAAACACTTATTTATAACTTTTCTAACTGCATAGTTTCGATTTTAGTAAAAAGTGTTCTGAAACAAAACTATATTTGAAAAAAAAAATTATTTTATGTGTTTTAACAGGTAAAAAGAACCTGGCGGATAGTATATTAGATTTCAGAACTGACACATGTATGTTTAAATCCCAAATAACGAAGATGAACTGGTCTCTATACGGAAAATGGGCGTGAAAAATCTATAGACAGAATCTATCCCGAAGGCTATGGATGAAAGTTGAATCCCTCATCCATCATATCATATCCATCATCCCCCATTTGCATAAACATGAATTTACTATATGATTGTCATTTTTTTGGTGAATTACCTTGGATAAAAGTGTTTAGAATATGAAAAACAAAAAAATCACCATTAATAAATGAAGCCTGCGATTAAAGATGGAAAAATACATATTAGATAATAAATTTACAATGAAAAAGTTTAACATGGTAAAATGTAATTGCTGGTAAAATGCATATTTATTATAAACTGTATACGTATATGCATATTTAGATATACTTGTTTAAACTGTATACAAACACAAACTGCAAACTTATTTTATCAAAAATACAACTGCAAATAAAATATGTATCCAGAATTATTTATCTAAATGTCAGTTTATTTTGTCAAACAAGTGCTTTCTAAAAAATATTTTGTGTAAAATTATTTGCTTTTAAACTTGCCACGATATTATTATAAATGTCCTGTAACAACATTCGGATATCTGTACTGTGTGCTTAAGAACAAAAACAGAATTCAATATCAGCCATGGGCGATTACTTTATTTTTTAATTCAGTATTCCCCGTACTATGGCGTACTAGTGCAAAGGAAGAAAATGGGTATTTTATGCAAATTTAATTTTGTACAAACACGAAAATTATATGTCGAAGGACATCAAGGCCTAATTGTACTAACCTAAAGCTAGTACTTATGCAGGTTGATTAATCATGTTATTACACAATATTTTGTCTTATAACACAATGTTTTATTTTATATCTCTCATAATATTTCCTATTTTATAAATATTGAAAAAAAAAAAAAAACATAGTATCGAATTATGCCTTTTTCAAACTGCATGTTTAACATGCAAACTGCATTTTTAAGGCGTGCATGTTTTAAAAATATTTTGTGTTATAAAAAATTATTTGGTAAATAAAATTCATATCCATAATTGTCTATTATATTAAGAAAAAAAATTAATAATAAATACAAGTTTAAGAAAACAATACTCTATATTTAAAAGTTTTTTAATGTTTTTGCCGACTGGAAAAATAATGTTCACTTCCCTTAACGATATCTACTTTGCACATGTGTAATGTATACAACGTCATGTATGCAATGTGTGTGCACATCGAATTCTATACTTTTTATATGATTATATACAAACTGTATGCCTAATCTGTTGATCTAATGCAGCTGGAAATACAGAGACAGTTCATCTGTATGCCATACGCAAGGCACCACTGTTAGTTATTTAGCACTACCCAGGGGCACGTGTAGCTTGAATATATGCTACGGACGCGGGTAACACTATCCCCACAATGCGCTACGATCCTATTAGACCGGGACTTACGGTTTAAAGGGGATTCCAATCCACTACAAACACCCATGGCACCAGGACTCGAAACCGAAAAATGTGGTACTGACCGCTAGCCACTCGGCATTTGGCTCCGTACATTGAATCTAATACATATGAGTATAGTGAAACAGATCGTAAGATAGAGATGCATAAAATAGAATAAAACTGTTAAAGCCATTTCAAGTAAAACAAACCTGAAAATTTTCAATATATTCTTAATTTTTCTATTTAATAGTTGCTAAAATACGGGCTTGCAAAGTTCTTCATAAAGAATTTCATTTATAGAAAGCCATATAAGAATCAATATTAGAATACATTAAATGCTAATATTTTATAGAATCTTTTAATCTTATCCCTGAATCCCCATCCTTTTATCTTATGCCTGAATCATCATCTCTTAATTCTATCCATGAATCATCATCCCTTATCCATTTTCTGGAGACATTAATTAACATGAATTCCATCTTACAACTACAAGTGCAAAAAGAGATTACTAACAGAGCAAAATATTCACAAATAACAATAAAACTCCTTTCAAAAAATACGAATCAATCTTTTATCAATATGTATTCTTTCATCATTACGAACAGTTTACAGCAAATATGCCCATATGGCCCAGAGTGAAATCGCAATTTCAACTTAACGATTCCACCTTTTCCAACATCCAACTCTTGATCAAAGATCGGAAAAGTCAATTGAAATAACACGCGTACTCCCACTCCCAATAATGCCAGATATTGGCAAATCGCTTAAATGGAGTAAATTTTATCGATTCCCCTACCCCAGAAGTAATTGCCAAGCCAACCGAAAAGAATCACACCTTTATTTAATTTTTGCTTTCTTTGTATTATAATGATATCGAATTAATGAATCTGGCTCGGGCCGATTCTGTAATGACGAACACAAAATCCATGGTCTTCAAAAGTCAAAGAAAATGTTGTAGAAAAGGACGGAATCTTCTTTTTACTGCAGTGTTTTCGCTGGTTCCTACAGTATGTTTCGCAATGGCCTTATTGGATTGGTTTTCGGTGGTGCAGTTTCTGGGTTGGGAGTTATTCCGTAAAGAGAGAGGATAGTTGGCATTGCAATTAGCTTGTTCTTTTATCGAAAGTAATCAAAGGGAGATCTTGATCTTATAGGGGCTTTTTCGTTCCTCTTTTTCTAGATACTCTCTAACAAATAGTATAGTTTTAAATGGTAACTAAAACCAAGAAAAATTCTTCTTCTTTGGTTGTAAAATAAATGCATTATATTTGAATAAAGTAAAATAAGAACTTGATAACCCTATATTTATAGATTACTTAAGTATCCCAGCTTGAGGCTCAGTGGCAACGTGCGCAGCTGGTGAGCATTAGAGCTGAGGTTCAATCCGATGATTATATGCCTAATCTCATACATATGTATATTTTGAAACAGATCATAGGATTAAGATGCATAAAAGGGAATAAAACTGTTCAAGTAAAACAAACATGAAAATTTCAATAAATGCTTATACTTTCCAATTAGTAATTGCTAAATTACGTATTTGTACAAGGGTTTCATAAAAAATTTCCTTATTTGATTTCATTTATAGAAAGCCAGATAAGAATTAATATTTGAATACATAAAATCCTGATATTTTATGGAATCCCTTAATCATCACCCCTTAATCTTATGCTGGCATCTTTATCCCTGATCCTTCTTCTGAAGACATTAATTAACTTGTATTCTATCTTAAAACTACAAGCTCAAATAGAGAAAAATATTCACAAATAATAATAAAGGTATTTCAAAATACTAATCAATCTTTTATCATTATGTATTCCCTCATCATTACGAACAGTTTACAGCAAATATGCCCAGTTGATGCGCGTAATTCCCCAGAGTGAAATCGCAATTTCAACTTAACGATTCCACCTTTTCGTTGGCAATCTAAATCCAATTCTTGATCAAAGATCGGAAACGTCATTTGAAGTAACACGGGTATTCCCAATAATGCCAAATATCGGCAAATCGCTTAAATGGGGTAAATTTTATTGATTTCCCTACCCCAGAGGTAATTGCCAAGCCAACCGAAAAGCATCACCCCCTTTATTTAATTTTTGCTCTCTTTGTATTATAATGATATCAAATTCACGATCTAGCCCGGAACCGTTTTGTAATGACGAACACAAAATCCGTGGGCTTCAAAAGTCAAAGAAAATGTTGTAGAAAATGACGGAATCTTCTTTTTACTGCAGTGTTTTCGCTGGTTTCTGCAGCTTGTTTTCGAGATGGCCTTATTGGATTGGTTTTCGGTGGTGCAGTTTCTGGGCTGGGAGTTATTGCCATTAACACGTTCTTCTATCGAAAGTAATCAAAGGAAGATCTCTATTTTACAGTGAGTTTTTCGTTCCTCTTTCTCTAGACACTTTCCAAAATATAGTATAGTTTTAAATGGTTACTTATACAATGAAAATTCTTCTCCTTTGGTTTAAAATAAATAAATATTTGAATAATGTAAAATAAGTACTTTATAACTCCATAATTATAGATTACTTAAAGGGCCCAGCTCGAGGCTCAGTTGCAACGTGCGCCGCTGGTGAGCATTAGGGCTGAGGTTCAATCCGATGATTATATGCCTAATCTGATATATATAGTATATTGAAACAGATCATAAGATTAAGATGCATAAGTGGAATAAAACTGTTGAAGTAAAACAAACATGCAAATTTCAATACATGCTTATATTTTCCAATTAATAATTGCCAAATTACTTGTTTGCACACGTTTTGATAAAGAATTGCATTAATGGATATCGTTTATAAAAACTACATAA
Source organism: Caerostris darwini (assembly GCA_021605075.1). Lineage (NCBI taxonomy): Eukaryota > Metazoa > Arthropoda > Arachnida > Araneae > Araneidae > Caerostris > Caerostris darwini. The sequence goes on from BPLQ01000784.1 coordinate 17,022, forward strand.
GAATCAATATTAGAATACATGAAATGCTAATATTTTATGGAATTCTTTAATCATCATCCCTGATCCTTCTTCTGAAGACATTAATTAATTTGTATTCTATCTTAAAACTACAAGCTCAAATAGAGAAAAATATTCACAGGTAATAATAAAGGCATTTCAAAATACTAATCAATCTCTTGTCATTATGTATTCCCTCATCATTACGAACAGTTTACAGCAAATATGCCCAGTTGATGCGCGTAATTCCCCAGAGTGAAATCGCAATTTCAACTTAACGATTCCACCTTTTCGTTGGCAATCTAAATCCAACTCTTGTTCAAAGATCTGAAAAGTCAATTGAAGTAACACGGGTGTTCCCAATAATGCCAGATATCGGCAAATCGCTTAAATGGAGTAAATTTTATCGATTCCTCTACCCCAGAGGTAATTGCCAAGCCAACTGAAAAGCATCACCCCTTTATATAATTTTTGCTCTCTTTGTATTATAACGATATCGAATTAACGATCTGGCTCGGACCGGTTCTGTAATGACGAGCACAAAATCCATGGGCATCAAAAGTCAAAGAAAATGTTGTAGAAAATGACGGAATCTTCGTTTTACTGCCGTGTTTTCGCTGGTTTCTGCAGCTTGTTTCGGGATGTCCTTATTGGATTGGTTTCCGGTGGTGCAGTTTCTGGGTTGGGAGTTATTCCATAAAAAGAGAGGATAGTTGGCATCGTCATTAACTTGTTCTTTTATCGAAAGAAATCAAAGGGAGATCTCGATCTTACAGTGAGTTTTCCGTTCCTCTTTCTCTAGATACTTTCTAACAAATAGTATAATTTTAAATGGTAACTTACACAATGAAAATTCTTCTTCTTTGGTTATAAAATAAATACGTTATATTTAAATAAAGTAAAATAAGTACTTTATAACCCTATGTTTATAGATTACTTAAAGAACATAAACTTAATAATGTGATGAATTATTATATATATATATACATTGACTTGATTATTTTATGCAAAATAATTTTTTTTTGTATTCTAGAGATAAATTAGCAGACTTTAGAATTTTTTTTTTAATCATGTGTGAACATGATGTTGTCCTGGTTAGGGGTTCGTGGCGCAATGCAAAAGGTGCAGCAAGCAAATAATGTGATATTCCAAATTTGCAAATTTCGGCGGAAAAATGGTAGTTTGGGCCCCTTAACTCTTGAAAAGATTCATACACAACGTTAATCCTGAAAAATTTTCTGGAGAATTTGTCTTTTGCTTGAAGTGTTTTGTAGTATGGTTTTGAAGCACATTTCACGTTTTGGCTTGGGATTTTAAACATTTGTATATCCAATAGCTATAAGTACTCGTATTGCGTTGATTAATTCCTTCTTCTTGAAGTTTCATATTTATCACTTTTGGCATTTTTCCATGCCTACTTTTTTGTAAATTAATTTAGACAGATGTAAGTATTGCTGTACTAGTATTTAACATTTAGAAGGTTATTTATCATAGAAACAAAAATTACACAATTTTCTAAAGTATTACGAATATCCACTACTGCTTGGATAAGAATGAAACTGATGTTAAATCTATTTTATATTTTGTGCATATATCGCATTTTTATTATTTGTTTCTCCCATATAATATGCAAATGTGGAATTAAAAGTTCTCTCCAAAAGCAATGTCCTCCCTTCATGATCTGTCGGTGAGTGGTTTCTGGCATACATAAATGAAAACCCTTATCTACGTTCAATAAAAGAAAGTAGTATTTAATGAAAGATACATTCAAAAATATTACATTATTAAATTTTCTTCAATTATAGAAAATAAATAAACAATTAACTTATTTGAAAACGAGTAATATTAATAACAGTAAAACGTCGTTGATTGTATAAGATAAATAACTAGAAAACTGCTGCTAATATCTAAGAAAAAAATTGCTGTTGCAACTTTTCAGTTCGCTAATATATTCAATTTGCAATGATCTATAGAAATCAAACGTTTTCTGTACGTCACAAAGAGAGAGAACAGAACAAAAGAGTTTTGCGTTATGAAATTTATATAATAAATTCCTGTTTGTTTTTATCTTTTATAACTGTTAAATATTTCATGAAAATAGGATTAGTCCGTATTTATATACAAATGAATTTTTTTAGGTAGTTTCTCCTATAATTATTATTTCTTTATTGAGAATTTCAAGATTTAAAATTTTATTTTTGAATTTTAAATGAACTTTTATTAATAAAAAACTAAGAAAATTTTCTTGAATTATTTTGTTTGCAGACTAAGTTTTAAAAACAATGCTTGAATTCTCACAAATGGTATTTTTCTTGAAATATTCCTCCAGTCACTTTTATTAGCATACATATATATATATATGGCATAATAATGTATTTTTAAAAGATCCTTCAATCTCTTCCAGATGTATATACATCTTTTTCAAAATACTGAGGGATAATCTAAAAGCCTTTATGGATACTTTACTTCAACTCATATATCATTCTTGGAGATTTTGGGGCCACGGAAGAAAGGAATTTTATTTGTTCAATAAATGCTTGATACAATATATACATATATACAGATAGATAAAGAGTATATATAAGAGTACTATTTGCAGATAATATCTATGAACATTTTAAAATTTAAAGGCATAGGAATACTTTTTATATGTGAGCATGTATTTAAGGATGATGTTGCTGTTGTTGTTCTAATGCAGCTAGACATGCATAAACATTAATATTTATTCCATAAGCAAAGGCTGCACTGCTGTTACTCATTTAGCACACCTAGGGGCACGTGTAGCTTGAAGATATGCTACGGGCGTGGATAACACTACCCCCACAACGCTCTATGATCCTATTAGATCGGAACCTACTGATTAAAGTGGATTCCGAAACCACTACAAACATTCATGGCACCGGCGGGTTGTACCAAGCGCCAGAGCCCTAGCCGCTTGGCCATCAGGGGCCCCATTTAAGGATGATGAAAACATTTAATAAATATATTTCGAAATTAGAATGTATGTAGAAATTAGAATTCACACAATTGAGAATTTTTTCACTGAGTATTAATGTATTGTTTTATGTAAGTGAAGTGAAAAACAATTTTTCTATACAGGGAAAAGCTATAGCTTCACATGTAAAATAACTTGAGTAGGAAAATAGCTATCATCGATCTAATGCAAATTATAGCCGCATCTATAGCAACTGAATTCACAATATATAATGAGTAATATAGTAATGAGTTGTCATTTATGGCATTACAGAGCATGACTAGTACGAAATGATACTTTCTTAATGATTGTCGTGGATTACAAATCATTGGGTTCCGATTTTGTTCCTTGACAATTTGAAGTTACACTATGGGAATTTTTTTATTTTGAAACTATATGAAAAAATCAAATATATCGTATCAGCAGTAACACCTGATGTCTATATGGTTGATATTACATATGAACTATTCTATATCATAAAATGTCTATAAGTATAAGCTCATTTAAGAACTATATCAAATAACATATAAAAAATAACTTGAGTTTATTCATCAGCAATTATCTACATGAGGATATGTTAATATACCCTCATGTCGTACGTGATGATATGTTAATCAATGGACATTAACATATCCTCATGTAAGATATGTTAATGCTCATTAATAACATATTAAGTTAAATGTACATTTTTGATTCATAACCATCATTAGTCTTAAAATGCAAAGTTTACCGAACTTATTTAGCTAATAAAAGTTATTCCCCAATTCCTATTAAAATATTAATGAAAACTAAAGAGTTTTTTTTTACGTTTTTGCATTATATAATATAATATTGTATATATATATATATATATATATATATATATATTTCCTTTCTAAGGCAGCTGGCAAACACTTAGACAGCTTGGTCTAAGGCAAGCACTGTACAGACGTTACTCATTTTGCATTACCCAGGGGGCTCGTGTAACTTGAAGATACGGCACGGACGCGGAGTAGCAATCCCCCGCAACGCTCTACGATCCTATTAGACCGGGAGCTATGGTTTAAAGTGGATTCCGAACCACTACAAACGTCCATGGCACCGCCGGGACTCGAACCCGAAACCAGTGGTACCGAGCGCTAGCCATTCGGCCATTCAGGCCCCGTATATATATATAAATATATGTGTGTGTGTATACAAGAACGTCTTGTAACGTCTGGTTTTTGCTCAGAATTCGGTGAAAGTATACAGTGTGAATTAAGGATTTAAGCTGAATAAAATGATTGTTAAAACAATAATAATGGCAAAATAGTATAAATGATATTTAAAATAATTGCTAAAGCAATAATAACGATAAAATAATATAAACTATATTTAAAATTATTGTTAAAACAACAACAATGATAAAGTAATATAAATGATATGTAAAATGATTGTTAAAAAATAAATATAATAGTATAAATGATATTTAAAATAATTGCTAAAGCAATAATAACGATAAAATAATATAAACTATATTTAAAATTATTGTTAAAACAACAACAATGATAAAGTAATATAAATGATATGTAAAATGATTGTTAACAAATAAATATAATAGTATAAATGATATTTAAAATGATTATTAAAACATTAATAATGATAAAATAGTATACATGATATTTAAAATGAATGCTAAAGCATTAAAAATTTATTTTTAAAACAATAAAAATGATATTCGGAATAAAATTTATTTATACAAAATGATTTCGGTTTAATGAAAAAAAAATTAATAAGAGTTTTATCACGATTTTTTAATTGACAGGATGAAAATAATTATAAATCCACAAGAAAAGCATTGAATTTTTAAATGTAATAACTTTTAAATGTCACTGGAAAGTACAGACATACATACATATTTTTTTTAAACAGGTGGGCTAAAAAGTTAGTAGGCTGACACATAGATGGCTCTACTAGTATTAAATCCATATGATTTTTAGTTAGCCCCTAACTTTCCAAAGACACGTGTATAAATTTGACAGCTGTTGCACTATTAGTATGTGAGTTATAGTATTTTTAGTGAAGCAACTTTTGTTAGGTTGAAAAAATGGATAAAAAGGAATTTCGTGTGTTAATAAAGCATTGCTTTTTGACGAAAAAAATACTATTGAAGCCAAGGCTTGGCTTGATAAACATTATTCCGATTTCGCACCAGGAAAATCCACCGTAGAGAAATGGTTTGCTAAATTTAAACAAGGCAAAATGAGCACCGAGGACGATGCAAGCAGTAGACGCCCCAAAGAGGCTGTAACCGACGAAAACATCAAAAAAGTCCACAAAATAATTTCTGATAACCGTAAAGTGAAGTTGATTGAGATAGCTGAGACCCTAAAGATATCAAAGGAACATGTTGGACATATCATGAATGAATATTTGGAAATGCGAAAGCTCTGTTCAAAGAAGGTGCCGCGCGAGCTCACAATCGACACAAAACAACAACGAATTGATGATTCTAATCAGTGTTTGAAGCTGTTCAATCGTAATAAACCCGAATTTTTTCGTCGATATGTGACAATGGATGAGACATGGCTCCATCCTTTCACACCAGAATCCAATCGACAGTCAGCCGAGTGGACTACACGTGATGAACACTAAAAACGCTATAATTCACATACTAATAGCGCAAAAGCTGTCAAATTTATACACGTGTCTTTTGAAGGTTAGGGCTAACTAAAAGTCATATGGATTTAATACTAATGGCGCCATCTATGTTTCAGCCTACGAACGTTTCAGCCTACGAACGTTTCAGCCCACCTGTTAGGTAATAATAATAAGACATCCATTGAAGCTTAATCAACCAAATAATGGTTTGTTAAAAAAACCTATTTTTTTTTGAAGTTTACAGTTACATTTTTTTACAGAAATAATTTTTGATTTCATGACTATTTCATAAATTATCCCGTGAACTCTTTTAACATACATCGTCTAAATGCCTTAAAGTAAATTCGTCAAGAATATCAAAAAAAGAGAAAAAACATATTTAGGCAAAAAAAGATAAAAATGAGAAAAGAAAATTCCTCATTATCTCACCTGCCAAAAAAATAAAATAAAATAAAGAAATTCCCTACCGTAGGGGAATCGCTAGCAGGCTCTATTTTCTCACTCTTTACCTCCCCCTGACTCCCTCCCTCGCTAATGCTGAGCAAATGTCTCGGACGTCTGCTGGCCCCATCCAATTTATTTCTTCTATGATGTGAGAGGTCACCCGGAGAGGATAAGGGGGGAAATTCCGACGAAGGGGGAGGAGGAAAAGGGAAAAAAAGAAAGAAATGTAGGGATAAAGTAAAATAGAGGTGGAGGGCCAAAGTGCGGATAAATTTGTTTGTGGATTCAATTGGATCTGTGTAGGGGTGTGTGTTCTTGTTTCATGGAGTCCTGGGTTTTTCTATTTTGAAAAAGATTTTTCTGCTTGCCTTTAGGGATTTTTTTTATTTATTATTTTCCGTTAGGGAAGCAAATAATTTCCGGTTGATTGATGTCGTTGTTAATATATGTTGGCAGTTGTAGTGCCTGGTTTGTGCTCTGAGTTCTTGGTGAATGTGTACAGTGTGAGTTAAGAATTTAAGCTGAATAAAATGATTGTTAAAACAATAATAATGACAAAATAGTATAAATGATATTTAAAATAGTTGCTAAAGCAATAATAATGATAAAATCGTATAAATTATATTTAAAATGATTGTTAAAACATCTGGCGCTCGGTATCATAGGTTTCAGGTTCGAATCCCGGCCGTGCCATCGATCTTTGTAGTGGTTCGGAATACTTTTTTGACCGTAGGTCCCGATCTAAGAGGATCGTAGAGCGTTGTGGAGGTATTGTTACTCGTATCTTCAAGCTACATGCTCCTAAGTGAGTAACGTCGGTTCTGCGATTGTCTTAAGGCATCAAAGACAATTATCTAAGTGTTTGCAAGCTGCATTAGAACAAAAAAAAAATGATTGTTAAAACAACAAAAATGATAAAATAGTATAAATTATTTTTCTTATGTTATATTCTGTGTGCTATCTGTGTTATTATGTGTGCTCTGAGTTCTTGGTGATTTGAGCTGGATAAGTTTTAAATGCTTTACAGCATTATTAAATTAGTGATTTAAATTTAAATAACGCTGAGAATTACGATGTATTTGAAAATTTCAGAATGGTTTTAAGAGTAAGATAAAAAAAGATTAATTTTCATTTTTAATGGCAACATATTTTAATTCATTTTATTACATGTATTTCAAAGTTTTAAGCTATTTATTTGTATTTCCTTTCTATCCTATAGATATTAAAAATTATACATTTATTAGTGTTTATAAAATAATTAAAAATAAAGCATCAAATGCAATATGTTCCTAATAATTAAATTAAACCATTAAGTAATTAGGGGTCAAAACGATACTATAAAAGTAAATATTAGGTGATAAAATGGAGTAAAAAAAGAAAGAAGATGCATGTAGCCCCTAACATATTTTTTTTTTAAATGGGTACAGAAATTATGCAAAATTGACACTCACGCAAACCTCAAGAAATTATAATCCATATTATTTCGGCCTGTCAGGTGAAAAATTTAAAACATTCTCCTACAATATGGATTGATTTAGTTGGGTTGGTGCTCCACGGTCATATGTCGCACACTTTAGATTAATTAGACCGGGACCTACAGTTTAATGTAGATTCCGACCCACTAACAAACACCCATTTCACCGTTAGGATTCTAACTCGAAGCATGTGGTCCAATGATATGAAGTACTATATTCTTCCCAAAAAGAAATATAGTAGGCCAAAATAAAAATGAAAATGATGTATGATAAGTTGGCAAATTGGTTCAGAGCAATTCGTTAATCGCTCTCAGTATAAAAATATATACACTCAGGAGGTATATAATATATATACTAGAATTTTATATGCATACACTGAAGTGACAAAAGTCATGGGATAGCAATATGCAAATTTTCAGATGGCAGTAGCATCGCGTAGAACAGGAATAAATGCGCAGTGCTTTCCAGAGCTTTCATTTCTGTTCAAGTTATTCATGTGAAGAGGTTTTGACGTGATGATGACCGCACGACGGGAATTAACAGACTTTGAACGCGGAATGTTAGTTGGAGCTAGACGCATGGGTCATGCAATTTCGGAAATCGTTAGGGAATTCAACATTCCCAGATCCACTGTGTCAAGAGTGTGCCGAGAGTATGAAATTTCAGGCATAACATCCCACCATGGACAGCGCAGTGGTCGACCGCCTGCACTTAACGACCGAGACTGGCGACGTCTGCAAAGAGTCGTAAATTCTAACAGACAAGCAACAACTGCATCAAATAACCGCAGAAATCAATGTGGGACGTACAAGGGACTTGTCTGTTAGAACTGTGCGGAGAAATTTGGCTTTCTTGGGCTATTCCAGCAGAAGACCGACTTGAGTGCCTTTACTGACAGAACGACATCGCTTGCAGCGACTCTCGTGGGCATGTGAGCATATCGGTTTGTCCCTAGATGAATGGAAAACCGTAGCCTGGTCCGATGAGTCACGATTTCAGTTGGTAAGAGCTGATGGTAGGGTTCGAGTGTGGCGCAGACCCCACGAAGCCATGGACCCAAACTGTCAGCAAGACACTGTTCAAGCTGGTGGTGGCTCCGTAATGGTGTGGGCTGTTTTTTCATGGCATGGACTTGGTCCTCTGGTGCGACTGGACCGAACATTGACTGGAAATGCTTATGTTCAGCTACTTGGAGATCACTTGCAGCCATTCATGGACTTCATGTACCCAAACAACGATGGGATTTTTATGGAGGACAATGCGCCATGTCACCGGGCCACAACTGTTCGCGATTGGTTTGAAGAACATTCTGGACAATTCCAACGAATGATCTGGCCACCTAGATCGCCCGACATGAATCCCATCGAGCATTTATGAGACATCATCGAGAGGTCTGTTCGTGCCCAAAATCCTGCACCATCAACGCTTTCACAATTATGGACGTCTATCGAGACAGCATGGCTCAATATTCCTGCAGAAGACTTCCAACGACTTGTTGAGTCCATGCCACGTCGAGTTGCTGCACTTCGCCGGGCGAAAGGAGGGCCGACACGATATTAAGAGGTAACCCATGACTTTTGTCACTTCAGTGTATATATATAAACGTTGGGCTGAGAACTTCATAGGCTGACACATAGATGGCGCTACTGGTATTAAATGCATAAGAGTTTTAGTTAGCCCTAACCTTCAAAAGATACGTGTATAAATTTGACAGCTGATGCGCTATTAGTATGTGAGTTATAGCATTTTTAGTGAAGCAACTTTTGTTTGTTTGAAAAAATGGATAAAAAGGAATTTCGTGTGTTTAATAAAGCATTGCTTTTTGGCGAAAAAAAATACTATTGAAGCCAAGGCTTGGCTTGATAAGAATTATTCGGACTTTGCACCAGAAAAATCAACCATAGAGAAGTGGTTTTCTAAATTTAAACGAGGCGAAATGAGCACCGAGGACGATGCACGCGGTGGATGCTCCAAAGAGGCTGTTACCGACGAAAACATCAAAAAAGTCCACAAAATAATTTCCGATAACCGTAAAGTGAAGTTGATTGAGATATCTGAGACCCTAAAGATATCAAAAGGACGTGTTGGACATATCGTGAAGGAATATTTGAATATGCGAAAGCTCTGGCCAAATTGGGTGCCGCGCGAGCTCACAATCGACCCAAAACAAGAACGAATTGTTGATTCTAAGCAGTATTTGGAGCTGTTCAATCATAATAAACCCGAAATTTTTGCCTCGATATGGGACAATGGATGAAACATGGCTCCATCCTTTCACACCGGAGTCCAATCGACAGTCAGCCGAGTGGACTACACGTGACGAACACTAAAAATGTTATAACTCACATACTAATAGTGCAACATCTGTCAAATTTATACACGTGTCTTTTGAAGATTCGGGCTAACTAAAAATTATATGGATTTAATACTAGCAGCACCATCTATGTCTCATCCTATGAACTTTTCAGCCTTTCTATTATATATACATATATCAGGTTTTAGGATATAAAATCTGTTCATTAGTTTCCACGTGCTGCGTTAGTAAAAATCTTTAACTACTGGATGAGAGTTACAGGAAACTTCAGTCGACTAAACTCTCGAATTTTGTGTAGAAGAAAACATACCAGGCATATATAAGAAAGCATACCATTATATATACATTATGAGAAATACCCACACATATGTTCTTAATCGCTATCATATCTCTTTGCTTCTAAAAACATTAGCTGCAAAGTCACAGGAATCAAATGTATAAATGCTAGCTTGCTTTTTCCATTGGAGTTCATGCTGGAAATCGATGGGAGTTAGATTTCGATTTTATGGAGGGATTTAGGGTTGGATGCTTATCCAACAAATAAGAATAGGTCTCTGACCAGCAGTCTACGTGTTTTCTATCATGTCTGGAAGAGTTTGGTGAGTTTACCCAAACCTAATCCTAGCATTTTAATGTTAAAATTGAATAAATACACAATTAGGCAAACATTTAGTGTCTTTTCAAAGACGAGCTTTTTAGACTTATGTGACTTACCATCCTTTCAATTAAAAGTGGTACCTTTCTATCTTATTAGACAAAGGAAAAGTATACAGGGAAAAGTCACCATAAAGATGGCCTGTTTTATAATAGCTTCAAATAAATAGATTACAATAAAAGGATATAATAACGATGGATGTATAATTTATTTTATAAAACAAAAAGACTGAATTTAACGTATCCCAAAGTAAATAGTGAAATAAATATAAACATAGACATATCAAAAACAGAAAAATTATGAATGAGAATAAGATCAAGTAACCATCACATTATAATATTCCTTTTCCATGATTTTCCACAGCTCTAGCCAATTGGCCACCAGGCTGCTCTGATTATGAGGGATAATTCATCAAGTTCTAAACATTCCAAGTGAAATAGAATCAAAAACACCACAACAAGCCATTAGGACCGAAAATGCTTTTATTATATGCGATGTAGTGAGGTGTAACGGAGCAATTCCTCAAAATACAACCCCTTTGGTCACTTATTTCAAATCACTGTGCGACCATAACGATCAATTTTGGTCGAGGTAATTACAACCCTTCTTGTACAATGAATATGACTTTGACGCAGGTGCACAAGATATGGTTTATCATCAACTACTTATTGACAATTTATATCTAAAAAAATCATTTCATTTTAATTCTAATAAACAAAATAAAATTACTTTCATTAAATAACCCAATCAGTAAAGAGGGAAAAATATGTGCGAAGAAAACAGATCGCAGTAAACTATTCAGGCATGAAAATACTAAAAACCTACTATGTCTAACCGAGAGTAATCCCTCCGCCGTTAATAACTCCAACTCGCAGAAAATCCCTACTTTGGGGATAAAGGAAAGGGCATAGAAATCTCCCCTTTCATTAATTTGTTGACAGACAAAGCAATGAAATAGAATGCGTGGGGCTTCCTAATTAATTTGCAGCGTCCCGGAAAAATGGGCCCGGGAAAGATTTAACCAAGCGGCTGACAGGGATACGGGCTCTTTTCACCACCGAGCACACAGGAAATAAAGGTGGATTTGCCCTTTGTTTTGCTTGCGGATTAGGGCCGGGGATCTGGGGTATGGAATTTTTATCACAATTTCGACTGCAGCATGCAAAATGTAACTAACCAGAAAAGTTTCCTGGGCATTTTTGTAATGGATATTTGTGTTACACAAGTGATTTAAAGTATTTGTATGTGGAGTTATCGTTTCCCTATTAAATTATACTAAATTAATATGTACATTCAGTGGCCCTGAATGGCCGAGTAGCTAGCTCTCCCAGAGTCGCACAGGTTTCGGGTTCGAGTCCCAGCGGTGCCATGGATGTTTGCAATGCTTCGGAATCCACTTTAAACCGTAGGTCCCGGTCTAAGATGAGCGTAGAGCGTTGTGGTGGTATTTTTATTGCACGTCCGTAGCTTATCTTCAAGCTACATACACCTCTTGGGTAGTGCTAAGTGAGTAACGTCGGTGCAGCGACGGCAAAGGCACCTTAAGGCATAGATGACAATTCTCTAAATGTTTGTCAGCTGCACTAGAACAAAAAAAGTTCTTTAAGTAATCTTTATCATATGGATGGGGTATGGAATTTTTATCACAATTTGGGTTCTGGCATGCAAAATGTAACCCTTCAGAAAAGTTTCCTGGAGATTTTTTCAAAGGATGTTTGTATTACAGGATTTAAAGTATTTGTCTGTGAAGTTTTCATTTCGCTATTAAATTATACTAAATTAATATGTACATTTAGTTCTTTAAGGAGGGGCCTAATGGCCGAGTGGCTAGCGCTCTGGCGCTCGAAGCCCACAGATATCGGGTTCAAATCCCGGCGTTGCCATGGGTGTTTGTAGTGGTTCGGAATCCACTTTAAACAGCAGGTCCCGGTCTAATAGAATCGTAGAACGCTGCGGGGCATTGCTACTTCGCGTCCGTGGCTTATCTTCAAGTTACACACGCCCCCTGGGTAGTGCAAAGTGAGTAACGTCTGGGCAGCGCTTGCCTTAAGGCATCCAAAACCAAGCTGTCTAAGTGAGTGTTTGCCAGCTGCATTAGAAAGAAAAAAAGTTTTCATTTCCCTATTAAATTATACTAAATTAATTTGTATAATTAGTGGGCCTGAAAATCCGAGTGGCTAGGGCGCTGTCGCTTGGTGCCACAGGTTTCGGGCTCGAGTCCCAGCGGTGCCATGGATGTTTGTAGTGCTTCGGAATTTACTTTAAACCGTAGATCCCGGTCTAACATGATCTTAGAGCGTTGTGATGGTATTGTTATTGCGCGTCCGCGTTGTCAAGCAGCACGCACCTCTTGGGTAGTGCTGAGTAACGTCGGTGCAGCGACGACAAAAGCATCTTAAGGCATCGACGACAATTTTCTAAGTGTTTTCCAGCTGCATTAGAACAAATAAAGTTCTTTAAGTAATCTTTATCATACGGATGGGGTATGGAATTTTTATCACAATTTGGGTTCTGGCATACAAAATGTAACTTCTCCGAAAAGTTTCCTGGACATTTTTCAAAGGATGTTTGTATTATAAAAATGATTCAAAGTATTTGTCTGTGAGGTTTTCATTTCGCTATTAAATTATACTAAATTAATATGTACATTTAGTTCTTTAAGGAGGGGCCTAATGGCCGAGTGGCTGGCGCTCGATACCCACAGATATCGGGTTCAAATCCCGGCATTGCCATGGGTGTTTGTAGTGGTTAGAATCCACTTTAAACCGCAGGTCCCGGTCTAATAGGATCGTAGAACGCTGCGGGGGCATTGCTACTTCGCGTCCGTGGCTTATCTTCAAGTTACACGCCCCCTGGGTAGTGCAAAGTGAGTAACGTCTGTGCAGCGCTTGCCTTAAGGCATCCTAGACCAAGCTGTCTAAGTGAGTGTTTGCCAGCTGCATTAGTGTTGTGATGGTATTGTTATTGCGCGTCCGCGTTGTCAAGCTGCACGCACCTCTTTGGTAGTGCTAAGTGAGTAACGTCGGTGCAGCGACGACAAAAGCATCTTCAGGCATCGACGACAATTTTCTAAGTGTTTGTCAGCTGCATTAGAACAAAAAAGTTATTTAAGTAATCTATATCATATGGATGGGGTATGGAAGTTTTATCACAATTTCTGTTTCGCTATGGAAAATGTAATTCTTCAAAAAAGTTTCCTGTACATTTTTTCAAAGGATGTTTTTTATTACAAAAGTGATTTAAAGTATTTGTCTGTGAAGTTTTCCTTTCTCAATTAAATTATACTAAATTAATTATGCACATTTAGTTCTTTAAGGAGTCTGCATCATCGTTCGTTGTGTGTCATCATCTGCGAGTATATAATATGTCTATACAGGATGTCCCAGCAGGACCGGATAAACACTGCACAACCAGATTCGTTGTTTGGAATGCATAAAAATGCCCAAAGAACTGTACCTCTACGACCCATAGTTTTCGAGAAAAAAGCGAGAGAAAGTGTATGACGTCATATCCGGCTTATGAAAAGAAAGCTTATTCGAAATGTATTTGCATAGTTAATAGGAAGATGTTCGAAATGTCCTCCGCGCAAATGAAGGCATGCCTGCACGTTTCATGGAATGATTGACTGTACATGTTCTAGCATCATAGTGTCAACAAAAGTAAACCCACTTTGGAGACGAGCAACTAAGTTTATTTCTGAAGTAACTACGCAGGGCATTGCGGTTCTGTTTCATGGCCACCACGATCTCCAGATCTGACATCTTTAAATTTCCTCCTATGGGGCCATCTAAAGGAATTGGTTTATTGAGTCCCAGATTCTTCGAGTATATATATATATATTCTCGAAGAATCCAACATACGTTGTCCTGCCAAAAAAAAAATTGCATGATGGAAAATTACATTCCTCAAATATATTCTCCATGTTCCAATATATGGGCATACTACTTTTTATGGATATCGTTAGAACGCCATATAAGATGAAATGCTGCAGCACTCACTGGGGCAATTAACGATAAAGTGAATATATGTAAATATATTCTATATTATTCTACGAACATATTTTCTATACTCGAATAAATATTTTTACCAATTTTCATAGTGATTTTTTAAACGGTACAGAAGTTGATATACTGCAGCACTGCAGCACATCTAGTGGGATTTATAACAAAGGGGATAGCAATAAAAACATTCTCCCTGTTTTGTCAAACACACTCCAAAAATGTCATTAAAATTGCTCCAGCCATTTAGGGGGAGTTTAGTGACAAACACACATACAGAAGAACTATATTAACTTTATCGATTGTAGCGTCATCTACCGAATCCAATTTTGAATTTAAACCCTTCAGGGACCCACCAAACACACTCACAAAAATGTCATCAAAATCGGTCCAGCAGTTTAGTAATTCAGTGACAAACACATGTACAGAAAAATTACAGATACATTCGAAATTCTTCGATAATAAGTCACATAAAATTAAATTAATTAAAATATTAACTAAGTGTGACAAAGATCAATTGTGTTTCGTACAATTATTTGTGTTCTATTTTGATTTTTGACACACAGTTTAATTGATATGTATATAGGTACCCTTAAATAAAAACATAATATCATAATAATCTCAGATTAAAATTAATTTGTATTCATTTTAATTTATTATCGACTTATTTTTTGCTCGTTTTGGTAACAGCAGAATCAAATGAAAGTCATTTGAGAAAGTAATTAAAATCATCGAAAACTAATCCGGCAAGAAAAACAAGACTCCCTTAATGAAAAATGCACTCCTTGCTTAAGTTCGGGTAAATAAGCTCAAACAACTTTTGAGCTTTCTTATAAAGCTTAGCTTTCTTTCAAATAAACAACTTTTTAAAAAAGTATTAAAAAAGCAGTTAGAAAGGATTAAAAATAAAACCTTTGATTAGAAACAAAATAAAAAATATATTTAATATTAATGCCGATTTAATTTACACAATAACAAAATGTTTCATTTTCAGAAGAAATAAATGAACTCCATTTAGTTATTATCAACAACAATAAGAAAAAAATCACTAAGGGGTTAGTTTTAAATTTGAATTTATGTTAAATATCTATAGAATTAAGAATTTTCCGACCCATGGCTGAGCATTAGTACTGAAATACAATCCGCTGGCAGCTTTGTTGTAGACACTGTTTCAAAAAGCGAGGAGACTCGAGGGCGTTTGGGATGTTCAGATTCTTGTCTCGTTAGTCAGACTACGTGCTGGGAGTTTACCGGGTTGTATCTCATACGATACACAAATGAGTAGTTCCTCCCGGAAGGCACTGCCCTCCTTGGTCAGTGCGACGAACTCAAATCAGATTTCTACCTGCGGGTGCTCCATCACAACAGAAGCTGACCCCCCCCTTTCCCTCCCTTTCCATGAGACCGCATGGTTTTTTGAACTTGGTCTTGATGTTGCTATCTACCAAATGGGAAAAGAAACGACAAACAAAAATTAATAACACAAAGTAATAAAATTGTAGCCACTTTTACAATATAATTCATCAGTGTCCTAATTTATTCATGCGTCTTGTATACGTGGACCAATTTCTTTAAGATTTCTTCTAGGAAGTCATCTTAGAAGCAAAATCAGCACATCAATTAAAGAATGTAGCTACAAATGCATTAATGGATTTAATGATTCAAATGGCCAACTTGTGGCCCATTGGTAATGTGCGCCGCTGGTGAGCATTAGGACTATAGTTCAATCCACTGGTGACTTTGTTGTAGACACTGTTTCACAAACTAGGAAACTCGATGACATTTGCGACAATCAGCATCTTGCCTCGTGAGTCGTACTACCTGGTGGGAGTTTTTTGGATATTTTCCCATAGGATAAGCAATTGCGAAGTAGATCCTCCTAAAAGTCCTCTTGGAAGTCACTGCCCTCCTTATTCAGCGACACGGAGCCAAGTCAGACTTCTACCTAAGGGAGCTCCATCACAACAGAAGCTGCTACCTTTCCCTCCATCCATGAGTAGACTGATAATGGGGTGTCCATCCGATACCACAGTACACTGAGGATTACACACAACTTACACACAACTTTAGTTCTGAAACCTCAACACATTATCTAGCATGCCACGCCAAAATTTAAAAACAATATAAGCTAAGACATTTTAAAAAACTGATCAAAAAATGTATAAAATAAAAATTAGATAAATTAAATCCATATTATATAAAATCTTTATAAATAATGATAGAATATTAATTGTAAAGTAAAAATTATTTAAGATATAAAGTATCAAAAATTAAAGTTATTAGATTAGTTTAGTTAGATATTAGACAACAGAAGCTGCCCCCTTTCCCTTCATCCATGAGTAGGCTACTCGTAGAATATCCGTGCCGCACTGCAGGACCTTAAAGATTATGCACACAGACGTAGAATCCTGAAACTATTTTTCATCTTATTTCATATTAACTTTTCAAACTTTTAAAATATTTTGCACGTTTGGAGTGAAATAATAAACAATAAAGTTTTGGATGCAATTCTGCCAACAAACAAAAAAAAACTCACTTTTATTTAAGATAAGTTTTCAAATCGCATGCCTTAAATAAATACTTAAAACTTTCTCCTCTTATAAAAGTGATACAATTCTTAGAAACTTTTATCAAACTTTTTCTTGGATCACTTCTTTTGTTAACAAAAACTTTCGAAGAAAGTTTCAGCCAGATGCGACATCTCTTAAAAGACACAATCAAATTAAGAAAGTTTACATTTTTAAGGATTGTAGAACATTTTATTATATAACATCTGCAAATGCATTTAAAAAAATATTCTATCAAATATAAATAATAGCAGGTCTTTCAAAAATGTCATATTCGCTGTAAAATTCCATATGTAAATATTTAAATAAATCTTAATGTATAAATTTCCATGTTATATTTAAGTAAAATCCGAGTACTTTTTTTTCTTCTCAAACAGCTGGAAAGTACTTAAACCGGGGGTGGCCAACCCAATATTTTTCCTGCCCGTGAGATTTATCACACTTTTATAAAATATATTTCTTTTATAATGGTCAAAGTAGTGAAAACCAATATATTAAAAATATACATTATGTGTGCATCCATATATTCAAAACTTAACTGTCGAAATTATGAGAAAAAATAACTTTAATTTTAAGATAATATTTTTGCACTTATTGTCTGTATTATACAGATATTGCCTGTATTATTTATGAATCAAAAGTTATGAGCGAGCACAATAATTAACTTATATTATGCGAACTGATGATGCGCACGCATCTTAAAACATCTAATATAACATGTTGTATGTTGTTTTCCTTTAAGTGACGTCAGTGACCATCCCTAGATACGCACATTTGATTATTGATAGCAGAGCAAAACAGACTCTTAGTTGAAGTTCTTAGCGCTTTTGATTCAACTTGCACCTGCGAATCTTTTTTTTTTTTTCTAAAATGAAATTGGCCAAACACAACGAACGCTAAGCTGCGACACCTATTACGATGTGCAAATATTCAAATCGAGATCGATTTGCAAAAGCTAAATGCAAGAGTGGAGAAACAAATATCGCAGTAAAAAAATAAGTATTTTTTGATGACTTTGTATTTATCCATTTTTTATGTTTCATTTTTAGTGTTATATATTTCTTTACAATGTGCGTTTAGCATCATTTTTATTATATTATCTATGTTTTCTGGAAGAACAGGTAGCGGAATTTTTATGAAGACAAGTACAGGAGAATTTAGATATCGTTTTAGAAACCCGGACCATAGCTCAGTATTCCGCTCAGAATTAACTGCTATAAGCGAAGCTCTGAATCTAGCTTTAGACTTTAAAGTACCTGATGTTTGGATTCTGACTGATAGTAAGAGCTCAATACAGTATTTGAAAGATTGGCCAAGCATCTTGGACAAATTGGGGCAGGATATAGTTTCCAAACTAGCTGTTTTGGACCAGATCGGATCGGTGTGCTTGGAGTGGATTCCCTCCCATGTGGGCATCTACGGAAATGAAATTGCTGATCTGCTCGCTAGGGAAGGTTGCGAACTTCCCAAAGCTTCTTCTTCTAATCTGTTAGCTTCAGAGGTTCATTCCATGACTTTAGCCAGAGTGAATACCTCTTGGAGGTCGCCACCAATTCATGCATGGTACGCCGCTAAATATCCTGGTATGTCCATGCAGTGCTCCTGTCCTAGACCTGCTCAAACGGCTTTAGCTAGACTAAGGACTGGCCACATTAAGAGTTTGACCTTCAATGGAGACGCGAAGACATATGCCCTTTGTCATTGTTCGACCATCGCATCTCCCTCTTATCTCATGGATTGTATTGGTGCCTCTGTGAGTCAACTGTTGAATGAGGGGAGGACAGTTTACTATCTATTGATGCAGCATGATCTACTGGACTTGGTTTAGGATTCTAAATCAAGGGGATAAGCAACAACAACAACAACAAACATGTTTACAAGTAAGAATAATGGTAAACACAATAATAATAATTCGTTATTTTTCAACTTTTCACTTTAAAAAATGTCTATCGTGGGTCTAAATCTAATATGGAGATATATAATTTTATATATGGCGCGGGGAGTTAGAGGATGTATTTCCAAAGTGGAACGCAAGGTTATTTGGGTTGGCCGCCCCTGACTTAAACAATTATCTTTATGCCATAAGTAAGGGCTGCAATAACGTTAATCATTTAGTACTACCCAGGAGCCACGCGTAGCTTGTAGATATGCTACGAACGCGAATAACACTACTCCCACAAAGCTCTACAATTCTATTAGACCGGGACCTACTGTTTAAAGTGGATTCCGAACCACCACAAACGTCCATGGCGCCGCCGGGACTCGAACCAGAAATATGTGAGAACCCGAGAGCCAGAGCCACAACAGCGCAGCCATCAGGCCCACAACTTGTTTTTAATGATAAACAAAAACTTCAATTTGATATGCTAATAGAAGTAAACTTCAGAATATTTATTATGTGAAAAAATTATAAAACTTAAAGAATTTTTAAAGTTTAATTAAAGAAAAATAATAATTAATAAGATCTGCTATGAGATTTATTGAGCACAAAACAACTTTAATGACCATACAAATATTAAATCATTTTTTTTTTCAGCAATGCAGTTTGTTGTGTGCAACATTGAAATGGACAACTGACGTTTACTATAAGATAAACTATAACAATGCTGTCAGGCTTTGTTTTTCACTACATAGACATACATTGCATATGACATTCAATTATGTTTTACGTAATTATTTGTGTTGCGGAAATTTTTCCAGTTGCAATGGCTTGGATTAATGTTAACTAATAGTTGTTAATTTTTTGTACAGCTTTATAAAATATAATACTTTTACGCCTTCAGATTTTTTCTTATATTTTAAATAGAAATTTAAAGCCTTTTTTTATTTATTTTTTTTTTACTTCAGAAATTATAACCTTGATAAAACACTTAGAACATGTTGTTATGATATGAAAATAACTCAAAAGAAAAAGTATTTATCTACAAAGTGTCTAAATGATAAAAATGTTTGTGAAAAATTAAAAAGCAATTTCTTAAATTAATAAGAAATTGCTTAATAGATTTCTATAATTTATTAAGATAAATATAGTATCTTATTGATATTAATTATTTATATAACAGTTTTATTATCTCTAACATATCTGATATATAAATAAAGAATTGTGAATAATAATGCTTAACATTTTATGTTTAGAAAAGAACTGAAAATTAAGTTTAGTTTTTAAACTCACATAAATAAAAGATGTTTCTATTAACATTTTAATATTTTAAATACCTATGCTCATATATTTATGAGAAATTAAAAATATTTAATTTAGAAAACTTAACTTATTTATTAAATAGATTTAAAAAAATTTTTAACTTTTATTACATGAAACAATTATAGGAAAACGTGAAAAGCTTTCAAAATTAATAAAACCTACTTTGACATTTATTCACCTGAATGCAATGCTTGTACGACTATACAATTATTAAACTATATTAACGGCTTCATAAAATTAAACACGTGCTATATTATAAAGTAATAAAACATTTCATTGGAAAACTTTATGATATTTTTGATTTAAATATAAAATGCTTTGTGTATTCTTTTATTTTATAAGCACTTCAATTTTTAATTAATTTTGTTAATATAGTTTTTATATATGTGGTTTTTATATGCCTTTTGTTGCTATTTATAAATTAAACATTTGTTTTTAAATCTATTTAAATTATACTTTTAGAAATTATAATAAATCATTGTTTTTATGAAAATAAGCTTAAAAGTATAGAGAGAAATATTCAATACATGTAGGTTAAAAGGGGCCTGAATGGCCGAGTGGCTGGCGCTCGGTACCACAGGTTTCGGGTTCGAGTCCCGGCGGTGCCATGGATGTTTGTAGTGGTTCGGAATCCACTTTAAACTTTAGGTCCCGGTCTAATAGGATCGCAGAGCGTTGCGGGGGCATTGTTATTCCGCGTCCGTGGTTTACTATCAAGTTACACGCCCCCCCTGGGTCATGCAAAGTGAGTACGTTTGTGCAGCTCTTGCCTTAAGGCATCCAAGACCAAGCTGTCTAAGTGTTTGCCTGCTGCATTAAAAAGAAAAAAAAATGTAGGTTAAAATGTTGAGCCTAGAGGAATTCAACAACAAAAGAACAGGCTGTTCATTCCGCACCACCCTTAATTCACATTATTTACAATATTTACAAAACATAACATTTTACATAGTAACAAAAATCATCTGACTAACGTTATTCCACATCACTGAGTTATCCACCTCACAGTCTGATATCTCATTCTGATATATCTATACATATCCTGATATCTCACAGTTCTACCAAAATGTTTGTAAAGTTTTGTTGAAGTCCACTGAATTAGTTTTAAACAAGTTCTGAGTTCGAGAGGATAGATCACTTTGGAAAAAGTCGCTTAAAGAAATTTAGATCATTCATGTTTATTGTTAGTAAATGTTTTTACTGGTATTTTGACGATCTCAATTTTTCAACTAACTCTATAGAAGAAACAATGCCCCTCCAATTATCTAAGTAACGTTTTCTAAAATTAGTCGGAATCATTTTTTAAATTTATTCGTTATTATTAAAACTTTTAGTTGATCGAAAGTTGTTGTTTTCATTGTTTATTGTCCAACCTTCGAGTTACGTGTAGTACTCATGATAAAAGTCTCATCAAGTATTGTCTTGAGTTTTTAAACACGTAGCAAAAAATGACAGAATTTTTCGGGGTTGTGATTCTTCTAATTCACGTATAATTAACTGATTTATTTCAAAGGAGAGAAATCCCAAAAGCTGTTAGGCCTATTTTTCTTTTTGTAATAGTGCACAATGAGCATGTCACAAAAAGAACAAGATGACAGGTGTATTCTTCAATATTGAACATTAAATTTCTAAATTCTATAATATGGGCGTTACTCTTCACAATATTTGAGTTTTCACCTGTTCTTCCTCTACTATTCTAAGGGAATTTAAATTGAAGAACAAGCTGTTCTACAATTCACCTTTAATACACATATCTACAATATTTACAAAACATAGCATTTAACATTATAATAGCCATCATCTTACTATCATAAGACTATCCACGATTACACTAAATTCTCCACCTCACAGTCCTAATCTCTCACAGTTCTGCCGAAATTCTTTCAAAGTTCTGCTGTTCTCTAAAAGTTCTGAATGCGAGAGTCTTTAAATACCAGTTGTAATAAATTCCTATATATATTTACATATATGTAATTTTATATAGGTGTTTGTTTACTGAAATTTGTTATTTAATTTTGACTGTTTAGTTTTGAAAGGTAGTTATTACAAATACAGGAATTTTATACCGTGAATTTTATACCGAATTAATACCGTGATTTTATTTTTACTTCACTTCTTTCAAATTAAGTTTATATTAGATATAGTTCCTATAAAATTATTTTGCCAAATTCTCCTTTTTTTAATAAAATTGTTCATCGAGTATATCATTGACAAATAGTACATCCAAAACTTATTTTAATGAAAATCTACTTCCACCAATGTATTTTAGATTAATTTTAAAAAAAAATTATTTAAAAGGAACAAGTTTTTAAAAGAAACCATAATCAATACTGAATTAATAGGACCATTGACAATAATGAATCAATAGGACCATGGACAATACTGAATTAATAAAGCCAAGGTCAATACTGAATTAATAGGATCATAGCCAATACTGAATTAATAGGACCATTGACAATACTGAATTAATAAGTCATGGACGATACTGAATTTATTTAACAAATTAATTAAGTTAGTCAATACTGAAGTAATAAAAATATTTAATATAATTTATTTTTCGTACTTTCAATCATTTTGGCAGCACTGTGGCATGCAAATAAAACTATCATGTAGATGGTCCATCAGGTTTTTGTGTAAAGTTTTCGACTAAAACATCTTTGTTAAAATTAAATTCTACATAGTTTTCATTATTCGCTGTATAGAATCCAGCAAATCGAAGCTCGACTGATTTCTATTATTTTTAAACCACAATGGATTCATTTGAAACGCTCGCGTGAACCAAAGAAGTTAATATTTCATTTCATCTCTCTCACCCTTCAGTGAGCTAATGGTCATTTAATAGAAGGTTGCCATCCATCGGGGGAGCAGAGTGCGTGCTTTTGTAATGCATCAAAACATTTCATCACGGCTTGTTGATCAGCGACACATCACAAAACTGACCCGAGGGGTGGTTCGAGGTTTTAATTTGCATCGTGATTATGGACTCCGCCTGATTGATGGGACGTCTATAATAGGAAATATCGTCTGTTCGAGTAGGGGGGTGTGCAGCATCCCGATCTATGTCGGCGTGTCATTTTGAGTTCCAGGATTGGAAGCTGACATGGTGACAGTCAGAAAAGAGATTGGTTTTGCAATTTTGATTATCCGAATATCCCATTGCATTGAAATAAGCCTTTTGGAATGATACCATATGTTAGAAATGCATTATTGGCTTCAGTAGCGTATTGGAATAGGTATAGAGCATGTTATCAAAATACTTGATAATGCATGTATAATAAATCATTATGTAAATTTCTTTCAAATATGTAAATAATGATCCGACTAATTAAAGTAAGCTAATTGTATACGTATTGGAATAAGTATAGTGCATTTCATTAAAATGGCTGTACTTCATGAATGAAAAATCATTGTGTAAATTTATTTTTACTATATATGGTCAATACTGAATTAATAGGGTCATGGCCAATATTGAATTGATAGGGCGATGACCAGTACTGAATAAATAGGATCAGGGTGAATACTGATCGTGATCAATACTGAATTAAGAGGATCATGGTCCATACTGATCGTGGTCAATACAGAATTAATAGGGTCATGCCCAATACTGAATTAATAAAGTCATGGTCAATATTGAATTCATAGGATCACGACAAATACTGATCGGTGTCAATACTGAGTTAATAGGATCGTGGCCAATACTAGATTAATAGGGCAATGGCCAATACTGAATTAATAGGACTAAGGCTAATACTGATCGTGGTCAATATTGAATTAATAAAAAAAATATTTAATATATTTTCTTTTTTGTTCCTTCAATTACTTTTGGCATTTCGACATACTAACACTTTGGCATATAACTGTTTTATAGCCGGTTTATTTTTCAACTAAAGAATCTTTGTTAAAAATAAATTCTACATATTTCGCACCAATAACAATGTACTGTTCTATCACTCTACAGAATCCAACAAATCAAAGCTCGACTGATTTCTATTATTTTTGGAGCCAAAAATGATTCATTTGAAACGCTCGCACGAACCAAGGAAGTTCACATTTCATTTCATCTCTCTCACCCTTCAGAGAACTAATGGGCATTTAATAGAAGGTTTGCCATCCATGGGGTGAACAGAGCGCGTGCTTTGTAATGCATCAAAACATTTCATCGGGGTTTGTTGATCGACGACACATCACGGAACTGACCCGAGGGGTGTTTCGAGGTTTTAATTTGCATCATGATTATGGACTCCGCCTGATTGATGGGATGTCTATAACAGGAAATATCGTTTGTTCGAGGTTGGGAGGGGGATGTTTCACCGCTTGTGAAACATCACGATGAATGTCGGCGAGTCATTTTGAGTTCCAGGATTGCAAGCTGTCATGATGACAGGCTGAAAAGAGATTGGTTTTGCAATTTTAATATTTCGAATTGCTTTGAAATACGCATTTTGGAATGATCCCATATTGGCTTAGAAATGCGTTATTGGCTTTAGTAGTGTATTGGAATATGTATAGTGCATTTTATTAAAATACTTGATAATGCTTGTATGATAAATCATGGTGTAAATTTCTTTTAAATAATGTTGCAACTAATTAAAGTTAATTTTATACATTAAATTTATACGTATTGGAATAAGCATGGTGCAGTTTAAGAAAATAATACTATATAATGTATGCATGATAAATCTTTGTGCAAATTTCTTTTAAATATGTAAATCATGTTCCGGCTAATTAAAGTAAATTAATTTCATGCGTTAATTTCATACGTATTGGAATAAGTATAGTGCATTTTATTAAAACACTTGATAATGTTTGTATGCTAAATCATTACATATTTTTTTTAAATATGCAATTAATGTTCCAGCTAATCATTATTAATACTGCATTAATATTACCATGACCGATACCGAATTAATAAATCAAATATTTTAAATATTTTATTTTTCGTTCCATCAATCATCTTTGGCATGTAACTGTCTTGTAGGTAGTTCATCATGTTTTAGACTAAAATATCTTTGTTAAAACTAAATTCTACATATTTCTAATTATTAACAATGAACTGCTTTATCGCTGTATAGAATCCAACAAATCAGAGCTCGACTGATTTCTGTTATTTTTGAGCCAAAAATGAATCATTTGAAATGCTCGCACGAATCAAGGAAGTTAATATTTCATTTCATCTCTCTCCCCCTTCATATTGACTTAATGGGCATTTAATAGAAGGTTGCCATCCATGGGGTGAACAGAGCGCGTGCTTTGTAATACATCAAAACATTTCATCACGGTTTGTTGATCGACGACGCATCACAGAACTGACCCGAGGGGTGGTTCGAGGTTTTAATTTGCATCACGATTATGGACTCCGCCTGATTGATGTGACGTCTATGACGGGAAATATCGTTTGTTCCAGTGTGGGGGGGAGGGGGACACGCTTGTGAAACATCCCAATCAATGTCGGCGAGTCATTTTGAGTTCCAGCATTGCAAGCTGTCATGGTGAGACTCAGAAAAGAGATTGGTTTTGCAATTTTAATATGTCGAATAGCTCATTGCTTTGAAATAAGCATTTTGGAATGATACCATATTGGCTTAGACATGCGTTATTGGCTTTGGTATTGTATTGGAATACAAGTATTGTGCATTTTGTTAAAATACTTTATCATGCTTGTATGATGAATCCTTGTGTAACTTCCTTTAAAATATGAAAGTAATGCTCTGACTAATTAAAGAAAGTTAATTTAATACGTATTGGAATAAATATAATGCATTTTATTAAAATATTTATTAAGTACTTGTTTTGTATGATAAATCATTGTGTTAATTTCTTTTAAATATGTAAAAAGCGTTCGACTAATTATTTGAGCTGATTCTACAAACTCTTTTTTTTTCCAAATAGTATCCAATTATATTCTGCATCAAAATATCGTTCAATTACATAACAATTCCTTAAATATATATTATAACTATTTAATATAACATTTACATTTTGATTATATTTCGTTATAACGCTGCACAATTTGTATTTATTTGGTTGTATTCAATTAACATGTTTATTATTTGCATTTCATTCTATTATTCTCAAATTGATAAAAAAAACATTTTTTCTATAATAATTTTAAACCTTTTAAAGGATAAATAAAGTTATTATTATTTTTTTTTCATTTCATTTTTTATATTTTTATATATAGTAATAGTTTAATTAAAATTATATATTATATAAAGAAATACAAAAAAAAAAAAGACTAATCAAAAATATACATAAAATACATGACAAAATTTTTATAAAGATTAACTTTATTTCTACGATATGATTCATGAAAAATTAATGTCTCACTTATTTTACTTCTGTGATGAAATATTTTTGTTTGCTTTGTTTTTTCGTCGATATTTCTGCAAGTAAAATTTAAAAAACAGGTTCATTTTGTCTTCAAGTCTTATGTATTACATGTAATAAGTAAATATTAATTTTATAAAATTCATTTTCGACTAAGTATATTTTTTATGGGGTTGAAACTTACATTGAATTTAGTATTTTATATACTTTTCATATTTTTTTATGTTCCTTATATTTCTCTTTGAATTATTTAGTACGGTAAAGGATTTTTACATTTTCTATAGATTTATTCCACTCTGTAAAAGGATAATTATTCAATTCATCTAGAACAAAACCAAGTCCAGGAATCCATGTGATATCATGGTAAGAGGAAGAGGGAGTGCAGCTTC
Source organism: Caerostris darwini (assembly GCA_021605075.1). Lineage (NCBI taxonomy): Eukaryota > Metazoa > Arthropoda > Arachnida > Araneae > Araneidae > Caerostris > Caerostris darwini. Next base: position 43,980 of record BPLQ01000784.1, read on the forward strand.
TGTTGTGATGGAACACCCGTAGGTACAAGTCCGACTTGACTACATGGCGCCAACTTTTTACAGGGATAGGATTGCCGGCTGTATACCCAACGAAATGCTTAAAACCCTACCGTCCTTCTTCAGCGACTCGGAGCCAAGTCAGACTTCTACCTATAAGTGTTCCATTACAACAAAAGTTAACACTTTTCCTCTATCCATGAATAGATTACTCATGGGGTGTCTATTCTATGCTGTTGGATATCGATTATTTGACACAATGCAAAAAATATGTAACAATAAATAAATAATCAACCAATTTATCTATTGATAAATAATGAAAAACAATTGCTGAACAATCGACAATAGAATTCTCGATTGTGCAATTTGCATGCAACTATGGATTCAAAATTAGGAAAGAATTTTCGACTGCATAATTTATACATTATTTAAGATGTAATAAATATTTGTCTCACAAATATTTTCTTATTAATCATTGCAAATTCAATTATGAGACTGATACAAGAAACGCATATTTTTGTCCAAAAGCTAATGATTGAATCTTTTACTCTGAAAGAAATGCTAAAACAACATTGAAAAAATCCTTTCTTCGAAAAACAGGAGAGGAAAAAAGGAGATTATTAACTTACCAGTCTAACCATCTCACAGGTTTCTGCAGGCTTAGTGCTAAAGCCGGAGCAAACAACCAACAAATTTACATGAAACGATAAAAAATCAATAGATAAGTATTTTTCTGCGTCAGGGGAGAACTGTTACAATCTTGACAAAAGAGCCAAAGTCTTGCGCCTTCGTTTATAGCTGAAAGCGGTTTCTATTGATTTCTTTTGCCATGACTAATAGTACAAAGAAACGAGACCAGATAATCTTTAGTTCCCAGACCCTTTGTTTCCAAGGTGTTTTTAATGATGGTGTTTTTTTTTTTTTTTATTATTGGACTTATTGAAAGAATGCTTAAGAAAATGAAAACAAAATTTGCTTTCAAAATATAGTTTGAATAAAGCTGCTTTTTTATTGTTGTTGTAAACTTCTTGGGATTTTGTAGCTGTTAATTAAAATTAAAAAATCGTCAATCCTTAAGTTTTGAAATGCTGTATTATTTTTCCTAACTTGTTAAAAAATTTATATTTCTCGTAGTATGAGGATTTTGATAACTACGTTTCCTGAATTATTATTTATATACTTTTTAATGTTGTTTAACTACATTTTATGATTTATTTACCTACATTTCATGGTTTTATACAAAAAAAAAAAAAAAAAAAAAAAAAAAAAACAGTTGTCCTCCTTAATTTTTTTTTTTCATTTTAAAAATGACAGATTGGATTACTTTCTTAAATATACATTTAATAATTTTAAAATTTAAATTAATTTTTTTTAAATATTTATTAAAAAGTTAGATGAAATAATGTAATTAATGATTTCTTCCAAATTCAAATACATTGAAGAGACTTAAGAAATGTAACAGCCGTATGTCTAGCGCTCAGATACTCTGTGCCACAGGTCTCAGGTTCGATTTCCGATGGTGCCATGGATATTTTAACAAACTAATGAATGGATTATTGTGTCATGGATATTTTAATTTAATGTTAACAAGTACTTAACAACCATTAACAAACCTCCATGTCACCGCCAGAATTCGAACCTGAAGCCTGTGGCACCAAAGACCAGTGCGCTGGTCAATTAAGGTCTAATGGATGATTGTTTAGCACTCTGGAGTTTGATGCCAGAGTCGTCGAGATCAAATCTCGGAGGTGCCATAGATGCTGGTAGTGGTTCGGAATCCACTTTAAACAGTAGCTCCTGGCTTAATACGGCTGTTGGGCCTAGTGCTAACAACACTACTTCGAATTCGAGAGCGTTGATTCCACATCATAAAATGTTGTCCCACCAGTTTTTTAAAATAATCGATACATAATTAAAAAAATTTTAACTGTCTTATAATTGATATTAATTTTTTGACTTCTTACAATATATTTATTTTTAAGTTCTTGTTGTGTTTCAGTGAAAGTTTAATTATCCTTAAATGATAAAAACTAAAAATGTAAAATTCAAACAAAGTTAAATGCTAGTTCTTCATTGGCCAACAGCCTCGTGGTGGGTCAAGACTGTCTGCCTACTGGCAAATTTCGAGACAGGAGATGTTTTCTTTTTATGGGGCAAGGTTGTCTGTCCCACGCTAAAAGCTGTATAGACATATTAGACCGGGACCTGGAAACGAGATCATATTAGACCGGATGGGGATTTAAAGTTGATTCCGAATCACTACAAACATCCATGGCACAAACGGGAATCGAACCCGAAAAATCTGTAGCACAGAGTGCCAGGTCAATAGTCACTCAGCCAATACACCCCGATAAGTTAATTACTTAATGTATATTTAAGTGCCATATGCACAGAATCTTAAAACAAAACACATTTTAGAACATCTTGGATACTTATTGTTTGAAAATAGTTTTTCACCCTCAATTTAATTGGTACGAAATTGTTCACAAGTCATAAAAAAAGGTGATAACGGCCAGCAAAATTGTTTGAAAACATCAGCGAAAGCCATTTCCTAAACTCCCCAAAGGAATGTTAATAAATTATTTAACAAGTCAATCTACAGTCATTACAAAAATTTTGCTTAAGCAAGCTTTTCTAGTTAATGAGTCAACAGTATAAAATATTCCTTAACTTGCATTTAGGCCTGATGTCCAAGTGACTAGCACGCTGTGCCACAGGTTTCGGTTCAAATACCGAATGTGCCCTGCATGTATGTAGTGTTTCGGAACCCACTTTAAACCATAGGCGCCGGTTTAATATAACTGTAGAGTGTTTGGCGTGGGACAGACAACCTTACCCCGTAATATGAAAGCATCTCCTGTCTCAAAATTTGTCAGTAGGCTGTTGCGCCTATGAAGAACTAGCGTTTACATATGGATTTTATGTTTTTAGTTTTTATCGTATAAAGATAAACATTCTCTGAAACACAACAAAAGCTTATAACATATATTATACATTGACAAAAATTAATATCAATTATACGATATTTTAATTTTTTTAATTGTGTATACGTATTATATTATTCATATGTATTTTTAATTATGTTCTATATTTTAAAAATATTGTTTGTTTTTGGAAAATAACAGTAGTAAAATTATGCCTTGCCAAAACCATTAAATTTTATTAAAAAAATATTTTATAAAAACATCGATAAGTTGATTACTTAATGTATATTTAAGTATTACACGTATAAAATCTTTAAAAAAGCACATTTTAGAACATCTTGGATACTTATTGTTTGAAAACAATTTTCGATCTCAATTTAATTGGTAGGAAATTGTTCACAAGTCATAAAAATGGTGATAACGGCCGGCAAAATTGTTTGAAAACATCCACGAAAGCCATTCCCTAGTAAAGAAAATAAACTACTACTTTACCATCAAAACAAACCTTAACCACAAGAAGCAAAACTGTCCAAAGAACTCCAGTAAAGGCAATTAAGGACCAAAAAATGATGATTATACTCTGGAGAAAGAATTATTACTTATGGAACGAAACAAAATAATAAAACGACAAATAACAGTATCAATTTTATAACTGCTCTGCTTTTGTCAAGAATTTACTGGAAACATTTGTTTTAGAGAAGATACTTCGAAGAAAATTTTGAAGAAAAAGAAAACAGAAAAAAACAAAAGAACTTTTATTTTTGCAATGGATTCTAAATTACACACCGAGGTGTTGTAGAAGAAAAGTTTCAACAGTTTGAATTCGAGATGCGGACGTGGTTATCGGTAAAAAACTATTGCCACAATAACTGATTGAGAAGTAGACGTGATGCCATAGTTATTTTATTTATTTATTTTCGTTCTCAAGACACTCAGCAGTATTTTCCTCACGTGATATCTACGCTTTTACGAGCAATCTGCCTAAAATAGATTTTTTTTCCTTACCTTAAGTAAAATTTGAATTGTTCGACTTGAATCCATGAATTCGTGAATGTGAAGATTGCTACTGGAAAACTGGAAGGCTCGATAAATTGTTAATCATCTTTTGTAATTTTAGAAACAACAACTGACGCTATTAATTATTTAATTTTATGTAGTTTGTTCAGTATTTACGTATACAGAAATAAGTTGATCAATTTATCTTCGAAATATTTTATATTTTATGTATAGTACACTCAAACTTCTTTTTCTGTTAAATTTTTCGCGCGAACTGAGATTTCAAAAGTAATTTCTTACTCAGTTTTCGCTTATTTTTATGCCATCAATTTAAAGTTAGGAAAATTACCTGAAGCCAGTGTTGTCAATGGCCAGAGCGCTAGCCAAATGACCATCATGGGGCTGCCTAATCAATAGATCATTTAACTTTGTTTGCATTTTATATTTTTAGTTTTTATCTTATAAGGATAATTAAAATTTCTTTGAAACGCAACAAGTGCTTATAAAATAAATATATTATGTAGAGACAAAAAGTAGCATTATAACACATTTAAATTATTTTTTTAATTATGTATCTATTATTTTTAAAATATTGATTATTTTTTGAAAATAACTGCAATAAAATTTTTCTTAACAAAACCAATCAATTTTAATGAAAAAATATTTTCTAAAAACTCTATTAGCAAAATCAAAAAATAAATAAAATAATAATAATAATAATAATACATTTTTAGTACAGCTTGGATACTTATTGTTTGAAAACAGTTTTTCAAATTCAATTTAATTGGTAGGAAATTGTTCACAAGTCATAAAAAAGGTGATAACGGGCAGCGAAATTGTTTGAAAACATCCACGAAAGCCATTCCTTAGTAAAAAAAAATAAACTACTACTTCACCATCAAAACAAACGTTAACCACAAGAAGCAAAACTGCCCAAAGAACTCCAGTAAAGGCAATTAAGGCCCAAAAAAATGATGATTATACTCTGGAGAAAGAATTATTACTTATAGAATGAAACAAAATAATAAAACAGTATCAAATAACAGTATCAATTTTATAACTGCTCTGCTTTTGTCAGGAAGCTACTGGAAATATTTGTTTTAGAGAAGATAGTTCGAAGAAAATTTTGTAAAGAAAAGAAAACAGAAAAAAATAAAAGCACTTTTATTTTTGCAACGGATTCTAAATTACACACCGAGGTGTTGTAGAAGAAAAGTTTCAACAGTTTGAATTCGAGATGCGGACGTGGTTATCGGTAAAAAACTATTGCCACAATAACTGATTGAGAAGTAGACGTGATGCCATAGATGTCTTGTTTATTTGTTTTCATTCTCCAGTCACTCAGCAGTATCTTCCTCACGTGATATGGACGCTTTTACGATCAATCTGCCTAAAATAGATTTTTTTTTCTTACCTTAAATAATATTTGAATTGTTCAACCGGAATCCAGGAATTCGTGAATGCGAAGATTGCTATCTGGAAAACTGGAAAGCCTAATAAATTATTAATCATCTTTTGTAATTTTGGAAACACCGTCTAGAGATTTTAATTTGTTTAATTTTGTATAGTTGGTTAGGTATTGAAGCATACAGAAATAAATAATTTGGCAAATTTTTCTAGAGCTTAAGAAATATTTTTATCAATGATGAAGCTGAGATTTCAAAAGTAATTTTTGTATACTTTTATGCGATCAACCTTAAGTTAGGAAAGTTACCTGAAGCCTATGGTACCAATGGCCAGAGCGCTGGCCAAATGACCATCATGCCGCTGGCCAATGAAGATGAACTGGCATTTAACTTTGTTTGCATTTTATATTTTTAGTTTTTATCGTATAAAAATAATTAAAATTTCTTTGAAACACAATAAAAGCTTATGAAATAAATATATTATAAAGAGATAAATATATTATCCATTATTGTTTTAATTATGTATCTATTATTTCAAAAATATTGATTACTTTTTGAAAATAACTGCAATAAAATTGTGTTTTAACAAAGCGATTAAATTTTAAAGAAAAAATATTTTCTAAAAACTTTATTAGCAACGATTGATTTAACTTTATTAGTTGATTATTTAATATATATTCAAGTGTTACACTCATAAAATCTTGAAAAGAAAAAAAAACATTTTAGTACAACTTGGATACTTATTGTTTGAAAAAAGTTTTTTAGTTTCAATTTAATTGGTAGAAAATTGTTCACAAGTCATAAAAAAGGTGATAACGGCCGGCAAAATTGTTTGAAAACATCCACGAAAGCCATTCCCTAGTAAAGAAAATAAACTACTACTTACCATCAAAACAAACCTTAACCACAAGAAGCAAAACTGTCCAAAGAACTCCAGTAAAGCAATTAAGGCCCGAAAAAATGATGATTATACTCCGGAGAAAGAATTATTACTTATGGAACGAAACAAACTAATAAAACAGTATCAAATAACAGTATCAATTTTATAACTGCTCTGCTTTTGTCATGAAAATACTGGAAATATTTGTTTTAGAGAAGATAGTTCGAAGAAAATTTTGTAAGGAAAAGAAAACAGGAAAAACAAAAAACACTTTTATTTTTGCAATGGATTCTAAATTACACACCGAGGTGTTGTAGAAGAAAAGTTTCAACAGTTTGAATTCGAGATGCGGACATGGTTATCGGCGAAAAACTATTGTCACAATAATTGATTGAAAAGTAGACGTGATGCCATAGATGTCTTATTTATTTATTTATTTTCATTCTCCAGTCACTCAGCAGTATTTTACTCACGTGATATCTACGCTTCTACGAGCAATCTACCTAAAATAGATTTTTTTTCTTACCTTAAATAGAATTTGAATTGTTCGACAGGAATCCAGGAATTGGAGAATGTAAAGATTGCTACTTTGAAAACTGGCACAGCCAATAAATCATTAATCAGTTTTTTTTTGTAATTATAGAATCAACAGTTGAAGTTTTTAATTAATTTAATTTTGTGTAGTTGGTTATGCATTTACACATACAGAAATAATGTGATAAATTTCTCTAGAGATTAAGATATATTTTATCTGTACACTCAAATTTCTTTTCTGACGAATTTTATCGCTCGTGTTGAGATTTCAAAAATAATTTCATTCTCAATTTTTACTCTTTTTTTTATGTGATCAGCAAAGCAAGTTAGAGTCAACAACGCAAGTGATGCAAGTTAGAAAAGGAAAAAAAAATAAAATATTGTAAAATTGCCGTTTGGTTTCAACTAACAAAATATTCTGAATACCAAAATTGGGTACTGAGTGTGAAGGAATTAACGCTCTGGCTATCGGTGCCATGGATGATGGCAGTGGTTCAGAATCCACTTTAAAGCGTAGTTCGTAGTCCAGTATGTTCTAGAGAGTTGCGCTTAGGGCTGATACACCTACCCCTTAAAAACAAAGCACTCATCCTATCTGGTAATAGGCAGGCGGCCTTGGCCAAACATGGGGCTGTTTCTCCATTGAAGAAGAAAAATACTGAAATTACATAACTCATTTCAGTCTGTGAGTTGATGGGTTCTTCTTATTCGAATTCTATTTTCGAGTAATTTTTAGGTTTGGTTTGTCGTACGATGGTCATTTTTTGCACGCCTTAAGCTAATTTGACCGGGAACTACAGTTTAACATGAATTCGAACCACTAGCAAACATGAAGCCTGTGGCAACTCTGGCCAGAGAGCTAGTCAATTGGCACCAGGCAGCTATAATTTTTAGTAAAAACAGATTTATGTGACGCCGTGTTCAATTCCAGTGCGGCATGAAGTACCAGACAGACAACTGGTAGGCATTGCTTTCTGAAAGACTTTCATATGGTATTGATTCACATTTCCTTATCTATAGGAGAAATACTAAAAAATACCACTAGGTAATATAATTATTGATTCTTTGACATTTGTATGCACTGCTATAATAAAATAGTTTTGCCGTTTCTGAAATCAGTCATAGCAGCACATGCTGACAATGGATTTAAAACTAAACAAACATAAACATTTTAGGTTATGCTTTACCATTTTCTCATGAATCGGATTTAAAAATGCTTCAAAAATAGTTTTTTGTTTTTGTGACAAAAGGAAGGAAACAGTTTTATTTCAAATGACAAAAAATATGTGACACTGAAATGATATTTGCATACACTAAAAAAATAATCATGCAAACGTAAATTATTTCAAACAAATCCAAGAGAGTTAAATACCTTTCTTCTTTTTGATGAAATCAAATTAGTGGTAATAATTTTAACAAGTACTGCAAACTATCATGTTTTGTAGAAGAAAACTTTTAACCCTTTGAGTTCGATATTTTTCCAAAATCTTGACCAATCCAATGAAATAAGGGCATTGCTTTTTGGAAGACCTTCATGGTCTATTGTTTCAAAAGAGAGAAAAGTCAGGAAATTCATGCCACGTAACTTGGTTACTGATGCGAGAAGTTAACCTATGCCGATACAATTAAAATACAGTTTCATTTTTGAAAGCCATATTTGCAACACATGCAATCAACATACACCTTGCATTTAAATGTGACTTGTTACCAGGTTCGTTACCTCTTAATCGGAATATAAAATGGTTAAAGGCATTTTTCTGTAATTTTCTAAATAAAGGAACTATGCAATCTATTTCTATTAAGAACATGTTGCACAGAAATGATATTTGCATAATTGTGAATAAATTAATCATGTAAAGAAAAATGATTCCAAATATATCCGAACAAGTAAAATATATTTTTTTTAGGTTAAGTCAAATTAGTGGGAAAAAATTAATAGAAATAAAACAAAAATTCAAGATTTTGTGTTCTAGATTTCCCAGACAGGTGTTCTCCTTACGTGGTATGTGCATTTTTATGAGAAAAGATACTACAAATTATCACTGTCATATCAAAGCATATATGCTCATGCTATACAGCGGCTAGCTATACTCGATTCAACAGCCTTGTATTCCCAAAAGCGAAGGCAACATGTAGACGAACAACTACATCTCCTTCCGATAAAAATTCTTTCAAAGAAATCCTTAAGAAACAAGTAATATAACAGTAACAAGTTACAGTACAAGTAACAGTAACAAGTCAATTCCTACTTTTTTTTTTCACTATATTGCAGAAAGTCCTTTATAAATAATTTTCATTCATTTTTTAGTTTATCTCGCGCCATCTATTGGTAGATACATGCAACTTAAATCTAAAAAAACTAAAATTAATTAATTAAATTTAATGAATGAATTAATATTAGAAAAAACTGTATTAACATCCAGTGTCATCCACTACAAGTTGAAAAAAAATGTATTTGAACTTGAGTGGATGAATAAAATGTATTTTATGAACGATTGAAAATTTGAACAAGATATATATACGGAGAGTGTGAGCTAATAGAAGGAATTGAAAAATAAGTCTTCAAATATAGACATCATGACTGCAGTCCAACGTGATATCTTTCATCCAATCTGACGACATTGACGATGGTGTGATGGATAGTGGGAGTTATACTCTGTTGAAATTCGTAAAACATTGCCACCACATTGACCATAGATATGCATATTGCAATATTCAGAAAGGGAACACATTATCCATCTTCAAAGATTGCCGTTTCCAGCAAAGCAATGTTTTTTTTCTTTTTTCAATTCCTTCTATTAGCTCACACTCTCCCTATATATATCTTGTTCAAATTTTCAATCGTTCATAAAATACATTTGATTCATGCACTCAAGTTCAAATACATTTTTTTTGAACTAGTAGTGTATGACACTGTATGTTTTTTCAAATATTAATTCATTAATTAAATTTAATCAATAAATTTTTTTTAGATTTAAGTTACGTATGCTGTAGATGGCGCCAGATAATCTTAAAGAAATGAATGAAAATTATTTATAAAGGGCTTTCTGCAATATAGAGAAAAAAAAGTAGGAATTGACTTTAAAACATTTTTTTAATAGTTATTGTTATTGTTATTATCATAGCAGTCACGAATCTATATGAGATATTTCTTTAAAATGTTTCTTTTTCACTAGCTTAATTTTTACTTTTATTTTCTTAAATTTTTTTATCTCTTCTACATTTTACAGGTTCATATGATTCAAAAAAATCTAGAGTGTGAAGTTGAAATATGGACATACTGGTATACTGGATGTGAATGTTTAACTTTAGGTTATTTTTTTTTGTTTAATTGTAGACATTTATTGAAGACTTAATCATAAACATACGGTTCCTTAGGAAAGCCCTCATGTATTTCGAAGGGTGCATTCTGAGGATCTGCATAAATGGGCATTTTCTAAACTTTTCTGAAAATGTTTACAACAAATCACATTTTGTTTTCTTCAAATAATTTTCAATATTATTAGCATAGAAACAATTTGAACATATTTGTTTTTTTTCAATATATTGGAATAGAAATCATTTTATTAAATTATTCTTAATTTAAACTTGATGAATTTTAAATTTTATAAATTATAACATTATATTCACAATTAAATTAATTAAAAATATGTTCCAATATTACTTAAAGTTGATATAAAATAATTACAATAATTTCTTAAAGCTTGAATCAAATAATAACAGTGATTATTCAATCATGGATAAAAACGTATCAAGACAATTTAGTCATTTCTTTATACCATAGCCATATTATAAGAAAATTATATTTTATTCAATCTGATAATTTATTTTTGTTATTGCAATTTTCACATGAGTATATATTTTTTTTCCTAATGCAGCTGGCAAACCGACAGCTTGGTTTTGGATGCCTTAAAGCAAACGCTACACAGACGATACTCATTTTGCATTACCCAGGGAGCGCGTGTAACTTGAAGATAAGCCACGGACACGGAGTAACAATGCCCCCGCAACGCTCATATTAGACAGGGACCTACGGTTTAAAGTGGATTCCGAACCACTACAAACATCCATGGCACCGCCGGGACTCGAACCCGAAACATAATTATTTAGCGTTATTTAAGCATAATTTAATAATTCTACTTAAATCAATGTATTCTACTAAAATCCATTATATATTAAATTCTACTAAAATCAATGTATTCGACTTAAACCATTATATATTAAATTATTCTATCTGAAATTTATAAATGGTGTACAAAATAAAGCATGGCAACTTAAAAGCGAGACCTTAAAAACAACAATTATATTTTCTAAATTTCTATATATTTTTGATAGTTAAAAAAATTTTATTGGTAACAATTTCATTTTTTCGTAACTTTTTTTTGACAGAAAAGATGTTAATTTGGGAAGCATAAACTATATATGCAGAATTATTAATACGATTTCGGAAAAAAATTGAAATTTATTTTTTACTAAGATATTTTTTACTAAAATGTTACATTAACAAAAAAAAAAAATTAATTAATATAAAAAAAAATAATTAATTAATAAAAAAAAAATTTCGAAGCAAAATACAGAATATTAAAAGAGAAAATTCATTATTTATCTATAGTTTTATCTCATTTTTTGAAACAAGTATCGCCATTTGTTTAAATTAAGTATTAGTTTTCTTTCAAATTTAAATACTTACTAAAATAATGTAATGTATTCTTTTTTATTTGATGCTCAACTCTCTGGTGAATATATCTTAATTATATATATTGTTTGAAATATTTTAAAGCAATGTTTAATGTAATATTTGGCTTTTACATTGCAAAATATAAAAAACATTGTTGAATATAGAAAAATAGTACGAAAAACACAGTTTAGAAATTAAAGTGGAAATTGGTAGTTAGTTTTGTAACGGCATAAATGTAAATGATTTACTTAAAAGCAACTCACAAATATTTAAATATTTAGCTTGGTTTTGTCGTAAGTGTTTTTTTTTTATAAGTAGGTTGCTAGTTTATTACTTAAAAAATATCTGTAATCATTTTTACGAAGTTCTTTTAAATAATGATAACGAATTTTTAAATATTTATGTTGTAACATTTTCTAAAAGTAAATTTATATAATCTTGAATGTATTTTTTAGTTGGTAAATAATTTATTAACGTTTATATATAGTATAATAATATATAGTAAATAGTTAAAATATTTTTTTTTGCCACAGGTTTAGGGCTCAAATTCAACGGTGTCATGGATGTTTGTAATAGTTTGGAATACATTTAAACCGTAGGCCCCGGTCTAATATGATTACTACTACACTGTGCCTAAAGCTGAGTTGCCCCTATACAGTTTGGAAATTATGTGCAGGAGAAATCTGACTGGGTTCTGTGATTCACAGCAGTCATATGACATCGGGACCTATGGCTTAAAGTGGATTCCGAACCACTACAAACATCCATGTCCCCACAGGGACTTGAACACGAAACCTATGGCACCGAGCGCAGAGCGATTAGTCTAATATGACTGTAGAGCGTTGGACGTGAGTCTGAGAACTCTACCCCATGAAAAGAAGTAATCTCCTATCTCGAAATCTGCTAGTAGGCAGGCGGCCTTGGCCCACCGTGGGACTTTTTGCCCAATTAAGAAGAAGAAATATTAAAAAAGAAACATTGGGCCTTTAAAATGAAAGCAGTATAATGTTCTTATTCCATATTGATACAATTTCGACTTTCTGAAAGACTTTTTAGTACGAACTGATTCACACTTGAAAGAAAAAAAATGAAATATCCATGCAGTCTGTTCAACTTTAGCAAAATCTGTAGTTGGTAAGTTAATCAGTACATAGAAATGTTTCAATTGTAAACACTGATTGGTTTGGATTTTCACTCTACTGTCATTTTTTCACACCTTAGGCTAATTAGACCGGACCTACAGTTTAATGTGGATTCCGAACCACTTACAAACACTCATGCCACTGCCAAAATTCGAATCTGAAATCTGTAGTATCAAATAACAGGGTTGGCTAGCGCTCTGGTCTTTGTTACCACAGGCCTCAGGTTCGAATTCTGGCAGTGGCATAGATGTTTGTGAATGGTTCGGAATCCACGTTAAACTGTAGGTCCCGGTCTACTTAGCTTAAAGTGTGCACAAGATGACCGTAGAGCGACAAACCAAACCAAACCCAAGAACAGAGTGATAGCAATTTGGCCATCAGGCGGCTGTAAACACTGAATGTAAGTCAACCAACCAAATGTAACAAAGCAAATAAATATATATCACAATATAATCTAATTTTACAACAATTTATGCCTTTTACAAGCTAAAAGGTATTTTCTAGTTGTCGCGAAAATTTGTAAACTTAGCCAGAAATTAAAACTCAACAATTCAGACAATATTTCTTTTTACTTTCTTTGTTCAATGCAACAATTATACTTTATCGTAAAATGTTTCTGTTCTTTTACCTAAAATATTATAATTACACTGGCCATACTTTCATAACGTTTACGACAGCTACTTAATGAGATTCGTAACACCACCTGCTTGTTATCCTTTATACCAATGACTCCAACACAACGTTTCTAAGTGAACATGATGAATCTGTTTTAAATTTTTATTTCTATATTCTTTACCATATCTTGATTGAATGCGGCTGTGTTTATCTTAGCTTAGTGGCCGCTTATTTCTTTTCCCTTTTATTATCATATAATTAAATTTGCGGAAATAAAATATTGATTAAACTGTATGTATATTTTTGTTGCTTGTTTTGCATCTTCGGTCTAGCATAAACGAGAACTTTTAGTGAATATAAATTTTACGTTATTTAACATTTAATTTAAAAATTAATTTTTTTTTTTGCTGCTGTATACCTTATTAATTTAGGTTACGTCTATTTAAAAATTTGGGGAAACTTCTAAAAGTAGCTGCCTTTTTCAGCAGCCATTTTTTTTTTAATTTTAATTTTATAAAATTAAAAAAAAAAATAGCCCAAAAAATAATTTAAAAATTATTTCATCAAATTAAAAAAAATATCTAAAAATTAGCCCGTAGAACTACAATAAAAAATGAGTCATTTTAAAAAATTACCATATTTCAATAGTGTTCTAAAATGTCTGGCTAATAGTTTTACTTAAAACGTTCTTCATTAGATAAAAATATTACTTAAATTAAAAATGTTGAAGAAAGTAGATTTCAAAGGAAAATATGAAATTTTACTCGTAGAAAATGAAAATTCGTTGATTATCAATGCTTTTATTTCATTTTTATAATAAATATGTTAAATCAGGCATTACAATTATCTACATTGACAATTATGGCCCTCTGTGGTGTTCAAGAGAAATGGTCAGTCGGCTTCGAGACTCACCCAAGAGGAAGTACAGTGCAAAAAAGCGCTTCTGCTGAAAACGTTTAGCTTATAGAGTCTCATCCCGAAAGGAAATATATTTAACGCAATCTGCTTCTTAATTATCTTGTAGATTTTCACCCAGAGAGGAAGTATCTTTTGGGCACACTCCGCGTACCTGAGTATCAGGATTTCGGCTTAAAAAGTGGAAATCAAAAGTTATATGAATATATATCAAAAGTTATATGAATATGAGTTATATAGTTGCGAAATTATATTAGCTCCACAAAGTTTCAGAAACATAATTATACAAAAAGAAAAATCGTTATAAAATTGCTTATCCAAAATGGATATTTCGCAATCAGTGGAAAACATTTCTTTCGCTTTCTCAAGAAATATATGAAAGTTTAATTATTTCTGATTTAGAATCACAATTTATTCTCACAAAAATAATTGCAAATTTCAAACATCCATAACACCGCCGGGACTCGACCCCGAAACCTGTGGCACCGAGCGCCAGAACCCTAGTCCTCTGCCATCAAACCCCAATTTTACATATATCTCAATATTCTTAAGTTAACAAAATTCCGATTTAAGCTATTAATGTTCAGTAGCATCAATATCATACACGCATGCTGTAAAATCCGATATTAAAATCGCACTTGACTCCGACTTTCATTCCGATGAGCTAGTGAAGTTTGGTGTGGTTTTGGTCAGCCGCAGTTTCCGAGTTCCGATGACAAACGCGGAAGAGAGTCTAATCCGATTTCCAACATGGTAATGCTAATTTCCGACATCGGATTAAAAGCTTTTCAAAATCGGACTCACCGTTTCAGAGATGGGAGGTGTCGGCGAATAATCCGAGCTGCCAATTGGACGATCGTGTTCCTACTCGATTTTACACATATTAACTTTATTTACTTATTTATTGTGAAAGAAAAAGGTGGTACTCCACAATGAAACTGAAAATCCATGTTACTCAGGAGGTATTCAGTGGTACTCCACATCCCGCAGAAAAAAGTAACCAAATAGGCCTAATTATTTAGCACTAAATGAAATCTGAGATATTTTGGAATCAAATATACATTATCAAATGTGGAAAAGGAGATCATTTGTTTTGGAAAATTAAATAAATTTGTGCGGAAAATACAATAAAGGGTTAAAGTAATCAAATTTTTTACCACAAAATAAGCATTAAAGACTATTTTTAGAAACTTTTGTAGTGCAAAGATTCACAATTGTTTTTACGATTCAAAAACAAGTTTTACATTCTAAATTTTAAATCCGTATAAAATCAACATATCGTAATATAGCGATATTAGTTGGATATTAAATCGATATTAGAACTTTCAACATTGTCCAGCCTTACACTACACCCCATTTTGTCAGTATAATTTTAAACGAACATCCCAGCCACAGCATTTGAGGGATTCGCATTCTTTTTCATCGCTAACATGGCGACAGATCTTTCCAGTTTTTGTGCCCGTCTCCAGAACAGCAGGATTCTACTCGTCCCCATCCAGCTTGTTGGACTTTGAACACATTTCCGAGTGGCTAACGCTCTAGAACTCAGTACCACATGAATCGGGTTCGAATCCATGGATGCTTGTAGTGGTTCGGAATCCACTTTAAGCTGTAGGTCCCAGCCTCATATGACAGTCAGAGCATCACAAAGCCTAATCATTCATCTTCTCACATCATTCCCAAATTGTAAAATGGCAACTCAGCTCTAGACAAAGTAATGTGATGTGGTGGGTGTGGTGTAGTATAGTGTAGTGTAGTAGTAGTAGTAGTCTCCTTAATTCAGAAACCCAACGCACTATCCGCTAATCCTCTTTGGCCACTTGCTAAATGAAATTTTACAGAAATCAAGAATTTTCTGGTAATTCCTAAATAAGTCGATTTTAATTTGAAAAAAAAATTAAAGTTATAATCTTCTATTTATAGGTGCATATTCAAAGCAAATGAAAAAAAAAAAATTGGAAAGTCACATTACTGTAATCATGCGTGTTCTAAACGCATAGACTTACGATGTTAATGTGAATTAAATGTTAACGATAGTAATTTGCTGTTCCCAGTTAAGAGATCATCAGCCCACCAAACACGACTTTGCTGACATGAAACATGCTAATTAATTGTAATGACCGTTAAACTATCATTAAAACACCCGTAACGCAATGTTTCTTTTCCTTTAAATCATTATTTACTTGAGAAAAATGTACTTCGATCTCATCCAATCTCCTTCCCTTGAAACAAATGATTAACTGCCGACACATTTAGATTAAGGAGTCAATTTTCCTTATTTTTAAACTCGTCCATCAGAATTGGGGAAAATAAATTTCTTTAATATGAACCATGCTTACAGGTTATCAATTAAGCTTTTTCTTTAATCTAATTCTTTCTAATGGAAATTTGCTTTCCTGAAAGATTTTTCACATTAAAGTAGCCTTATATGGGTAGTATCTTTCTTTTAATATTATCAAAATTTAACAAAAGCATATATAAATGCCTTAAAATTCAACTTGGTCATTGATATTTGGTGCAGGTCACTCTCACCTTTTCTTCCACGTTCATCCTTTTTAAATCCCTACCTACATCGCATCATTGGCTAGAACCAGGGTTCAGAAACCGTCCTCTGATTGTCATTGGTTTTAGGGGGGCTTAATCACAAAATAGGCACGTGAGATGGGGGGTGCTTCTTCGGAGATCAATTATCGATTTTTTCTGCTCAACGATATCTACTAAAACATCTGGACTCATTCACAGCTCATCATTCATTCGCCGCCAAACAGCTCAAACTCTTTTTTGCAAATCAACCCCCTAGTAAATAAATGGCCACAACTCTCTTCACATGCCTTCCAGCAATCATCTTCATAAACATTTAGTCCAGCAGTAATGCAATTAGCAATCTGACACTTGCCCTTTGAAGTTAAGAAAACGCCACCAATTAAAAGGAGCAAAAGAATCAGTAATACTTTTCCCATATTCGCAGTTGTGGTAATGGGACATATTTCCGTAGGAAACAGTCACACCTTGATCAAAGTAGATTCGCATTCGAAGGGCGCTAGACGCCTTCATAAACAAACCATTCAAATATTTATATATGCAATAAATATAACGATGGCATATGAATTATATAAGGATTACTAATAATTTTACCTTAAAACAGACAAAATGTTTTTAAATATATATCGACATGATAACTTATCAGTTTTCATCTCATATATATAAAGAAAGTTCTATAGTAATTGATCACATAATGCTTGAGATTAATGTTTCTGTATATCATTTTGTTACTTTATTTGTGAATATGACACCAATAGACGTGATAACTTCTCTAAATAGGATAGTCTTAATAATATTTATGGAAAAGAACTATAATTAATTTAGAAATTTTAAAATAAAAGAGATAAATTCACTTAGCTATTGTAATCACCAGTATTGATGTTTATTAATTAGATAAAAATATTTGATTTTGATTTTATTTAGGACATTTTGCAGTAATTTCCGATTAATCAAATTTTTTTTACAAAACAGTACTTAAATTATGTAATCGATTGTATGTGTTGTGTGGAAGTGGAGCGCTATGCTTATCGCTATCCTTATGCTACCACGTAAGGACTATATGAACAACAAACGTTTTATTTAAAAAAATTACTATATATAAGGGAAAGAGTATCCAACAATAGTTATTCAAGATTCATAGTGGCGGTGCATGGATTGGCATGTATTAACAAACAAGCAGGCATATCATGAACATTTCCAGCAGCAACTGACACTCTGTATGGCAACTAGATCTTCATCAGATTGAATGATATTTTCATAGATCAAGCTTTTAATGTGCCCACAAAAGAAGAACCCGTGGATGTTAAATCTAGAGATTGAGGTGGCCAAGGAACATGTCCACCCCGTCCTGTATAATGTGAGTTCCGAGTTTTCCCTCATATAACACCCAGTTGCGGGACAGTTAAACCCTAAAGTTGCTCCCTCAAAAGTAGTTACCTTCTCTCATCATCCGTGGTGGGGATGTTCGTGGGCTACATTTGTGATACATGAGGCTTTTTGTGAGATACATTTGTGATGAATGAAGCTGTTTTGGGATACATTTGTGGTACGTACCACTGATGTATCCCAACAAGAGACGAAGAAGTATGCGATTCTAAATATCTTTCATGCAGATGCAATGCAAATTTGTTACAGTATTTATTTTGGGGCAAGCGAAAAATACTACGTTAATTTTAATTTAAATTTTAAAATGTGTAATGATATTAATACATAGTCCGTTAATAAAATCAAATTTTTTCACAAAATTTATACAATTTGATACTATGAATATTTACCTTCTGTTGATTGCTATGTTGTAAAATCATGCATTAAGTAAGAGTAAATCATTCTTCAAACCGCTGCAGCATCTTCTGAAATTGTAAAATATTACCCTCCAAAAAAAAAAAAAGATAATTTTATAAAAGATATGCCCAAGATTATAAAGGAATTAAATGTTTCATGATTTATCATTAATCAAAGAATGAAATGTTGTAGATGTAATCTCAATCTTAATAAATTTTAAATTCTAAGTAAAATAATAAATTTATTCCATGTTACAGCATATTAAGGTATTATTAACCGTATTATATGTAAAATTACAACTCGAAACAATGTAATTTTGCAAAATAAGATTTAAAAATTGTTTGCAGGAACTGGCAGCATTAAAACAATAGCAGCCCAAAAATAATCTCACGATTAACCACGAAAAATTATTTATCCTAAAAGTATGAACATCATTACCATAACCTTCCCATTAGCCTCATGTTTCAATCAATTCATATTAAGCAGCTCCTTTTCCCCCGATTAATTTAGACCTATTTGAGTTTTCCATAAACACGATGGCCCGGATTAGAAAATGAAAGACAGACATCGCGCCTGGGGCTTAAAACCCGAGAAAAATACCCGCCTTTAAAAATGATCTTGGAACATAGAACAATAATGAGTTTTTGATCCCATCTCCATTGCTGGCAGTCGAAGCATTAAACTCGCATTACGACAGCAGAGCTCGGTGGCAGCTGGATGTTTCACTGAAACGGTGGCACAATGGACTCTAAATAGATTAACGAATAGTGGAAGGAAGCTTCTTCGATTCCATTCGCGAGTTAATACTCGCCATTGACAGCTTGCAACATGCTGTATTAGGGGAAGATTCTGTGGGTGCGAATGGTCACCCGTTGTGGATATTGCTAGAATGATCATGGGCAATCAAGATTATGAGGTTCAAATACTCTGCAGCACTTTGATTAAAACAAAGAAGAATTATTTGAGGTTTTTTGAAGACATCCTTGGTGACAAGTAGCTTTAATTAAAAGAAACATTTCACGATTTATAATGTGCAAAGTTTTACATTATATGTAAAATGTCTCATGACATTACTTGTAGTCATTAACACTAAATATGTCAAGTAATGAAATTTATTTTTCTTGGAATGCTGATTCACTGTGTTTTTCTTTGTTCTGGATAAATTCCTTGGCATCTGCATGTAGCTCTTCTTTTCGAAGACTGTAAGAGGTGTCTAGCGTCAGAACTATGTCTTCAGAGATGATCCAGTTACACTATACGTGCAAAAAGTGGCCTTTCACTTCTTGAGAGGCCTTATTTTCCATTCGGACTACAATCATCAAATTGTTTTGTCTATAAAAATTTTGAATTTTTCAATTCCGCTAACCAATTATTAAAGTACCTTCTGAACTCAAAAAAATAATATTTTCACGCATTGTTAGCTGTTTTCCTGTGAATGGCTGAAAAAAGGTCATTTGCTGAGTGGTGAAAAGTCAAATTTTTCAGCCCTCTGACGGAACCTTTGAATTAACATTTGCTTTATATAAATTAAGTCTTGTTTTTTTTCAGTTTCTCTTGCAATGAGTAGTGAATATCTCTAGGTAGTGCTTCAAAAACATATTCAATCCAATAAATTTCAATACAATGTTGAACAAGTGTGATTTGGAAAAGTCAACTGAGTTCAAACAAAAAGAAAGACTGAAAAAAGCAGTTTGATTTAAAGTTAACTGAGTTGAGAAAATTTGAATAAAAGTTAACTGAAGTACAGATAAAAAATATCAAATTCATTTAGCATACAATACAATGAAATGGATTTGCAAAATAATTGATTATAAATTATTCTAACACATAATGCAAATACTTATATGAATACTTCTGGGAAAATAATTTTATGTAAAACAGATTTAAATTCGTATAATAATACTGTATAAACATATACATTAATGGTACAGTGATATTAAAATTAGAAATTTAAAAAAATATTATCAAAAACCAAATTAATTAAAATATTTCTATATTTATTTTCATTTTTAGATCAGAATCTAAACGAGAGTAACCTAAATGGCTTTCTAAACAATTTCAATTTTGCTGCTAGAACTTTTTTCTTTTATACAATATTAGTTTAAATACAATATTACTTTTCTATCCCGAAATAGCAGAAAAAATCTATTCGGAAAATATTTCTAAATAAGATTAAACACAAGAGCAAAACAAGAGCAAACAACAGTTCACAACCTAGACAAAACAATAGAAACTCCATTGGGAATTGCAAACAAACCGAAGTAAGCAAAACTCTGGTTGATGCTATTGCGATTTGTCATTTGATACTTAATTAAAATTCAGCACTCCTACCTTACATATAGCAATTTTGTTGTATCTGTTAATTATATTGATTTTACTCTTCATAATATATTGGCAGGAGTTACACAATGTTCTCTTCTCAGCCCCTTTCTATATAATATATTCATCAATGATATTCCACAAGCTCCAGATATTAAAGTCACTCTCTATGCTGAGGATACGGCTATCTTATATCGAAATAAAAACCCATTGGTTATCACTCTTACTCTTCAAAATTATATTACCTCTAGTCAGACTTAGTGACCCGCTGTAAAAATAAACTCAATACTGACAAAACTGAGGCTGTTCTCTTTAATCGCGGAAATAAATTTACAAACCCAACTATCGCTATTTATAACACAACTATCTCTTGGTTCGAATAAGTTAAATATTTTGGTATTACTCTTGATAAAAATCTCAGTTACTCTAAGCATATTAAAAACCTTCGAAATAAATTTAATAAAGCTGTTTGCATCTTCTATCATCTAAATTGTAGAAATTCTAACCTTTCACTACATAACAAACTGCTTATTTACATGAGTCCCACGATTATTTTGCAAGTCGAGTTTGGTGCTCTGCAGCAAAAAGTAACTTGAAAATCATTCAAAGACTTGAAATTAAATTCCTCGGAGGAGTACCAACTCCCCTTGGTACTTCAGGAATGATAATATTAGACAATCGCTGAACCTCCCACACATTCGCAAAGTTATACTTAAAATTTCTAAATATTTCTGCAATTTTTACGAAATGTCTACAAAAATTTTACAATACTATTCTATTGTAGGAAAGAAAAAATTGTCGGATATACCCAGTCAGGAACATCGATACTTCCTTCCAAAAATGTTCAACTCGAAATGTCTGGTTCTATGTTCGCCAAGGCTTGATATACTTATAGATACAATCTGCTTAATTTAACTTTTTTTCAGAAACAAATACAATTTACATCAAAATCAAACACGTGCCTTGATTTGTGTAAAACTGCAGTTTTTTTTAAATATTTTTAGTATATATATATATATTATATATATATATTTAAATATTTCATTTTCAATTCGTTGCAAATGTCTATTACTGTAACTATAAAAAAATATCACCTTACATTCGCAAAATAGTAACACAAGTTAAAATTTTCCATCTTTGACAGGGAAAAAAATAAATAATGCTCATGTTTGGGATCATTAAAAGCAAAATGCCGTATTTTCAAATTATTAATTTGATAGTAACTTTTGTTATGTTTGCAAATATAATGTTAATCACTTCATTATTCAACATTCATTAATAACGAACATCTTTCAAAATATAAACTAAAATCATAACTTGAATTTTTGGTTGTGACATTTTTTCCTGTAAAGGATTGTAAACATTCTATTCAATAGTTCATCTTTCGAAGAAGGTAGTTAGGAATTGTCATCTGTTATAAAAGCCATTGATTCGTTAAAGTTGTTACATGCCGAAAGAAAGCAAACAGCAAAATCCAATTTATTAAACACAAGAAAGGAATGTATACTTAACTAACAAATTGTAGGTACGGAAAGTGCAGAAATCAATATTCAGAGCACCAGCATCTTCCATCAGTAACAGCTCTAATTGGCCGAGAATCAAGTTGAACTCCATTTGAGGGAATATAAGGATTCAATTTTTTTTTTTTTTTTTTTTCACCGTCAAATGATCAGAATTCTGCACATGCTGGTAGACGTTCTCTATTTTACACGATGTTTAACATGATATTTAAACAACCAACATGCTCATTCGATTTCACACGTTAAAATCCTCTCTTTTATGCAACCTGTAGGAAACGTTATTCTTACTTGCTTTGCAAACAGCCATTGTTATGCTAACCATTTGCGTATTCCAAGCAGATTTACCTTTCATTTATATTTCCGTTTGTTACATATCACTTTCTTGGTGTAGCAGTTTCAATGGTCAGAGCTGTACCTGTGAGACAAAGTAATTAACTCATTCGGAATATTTTGAATTTCCAGTGTTAAAATGCATGTTTAATGTTTATCATTCTAGAATTTAATTTATTCCTTTTGATAATAAGATCAACTTCATGGTGTATCATCTTCAATGGTCAGCACAATACTTATGAGCCATTGTGAGACAAAAGTAATTAAATCATTCAAAATATTTTGTCATTCCTGTGATAAAATACAGGTTTAACGTCTGACATTTCATAATTTAATTTATTCCTTTTGATGATAAGATTTAATACTATCAAATGACAAAAACCTGTTATGCACATTGCATGAAAATGGAATATTGTCAAAAGCTAATCAGATTAACTAGAATTTCCAAAATAAATTGTGTTAGTAATGTAATTCAAATGTTTTTTAAAAATCATTACCACGGACACAACGTTAAATAATCTGTTAATAAATTTATTACAATCAAATGCAATAACTAATGGGTAACTTCTTTCCTATGAGACAATTAGAAAATGTATCGCTAGAAAAATGATCATAGATGAGCGATTAGCAGTAATTTGGCTTACAATGTGTTTATCAATTTTACCGAAGATATTAAAAAGGTGGAAGCTTGATGACATAGTAACTGTAATAAAAAAAGATCTCAGTTTAGAGACCTTGTATAAAGAATGTATTGAGACAGAATCCTCATCATTATTTAATTCCTTCTATTAGCTCACACTCTCCCTATATATACACTGAAGTGACAAAAGTCATGGGATAGCAATATGCAAATTTTCAGATGGCAGTAGCATCGCGTAGAACAGGTATAAATGCGCAGTGCTTTCGCAGAGCTTTCATTTCTGTTCAAGTTATTCATGTGAAGAGGTTTTGACGTGATGATGACCGCACGACGGCAATTAACAGACTTTGAACGCGGAATGATAGTTGGAGCTAGACGCATGGGTCATGCCATTTCGGAAATCGTTAGGGAATTCAACATTCCCAGATCCACTGTGTCAAGAGTGTGCCGAGAGTATGATATTTCAGGCATAACATCCCACCATGGGCAGCGCAGTGGTCCACCGCCTGCACTTAACGACCGAGACCGGCGACGTCTGCAAAGAGTCGTAAATTCTAACAGACAAGCAACACTGCGCCAAATAACCGCAGAAATCAATGTGGGACGTACAAGGGACTTGTCTGTTAGAACTGTGCGGAGAAATTTGGCTTTCTTGGGCTATTCCAGCAGAAGACCGAATCGAGTGCCTTTACTGACAGAACGACATCGCTTGCAGCGACTCTCGTGAGCACATCGGTTGGTCCCTAGATGAATGGAAAACCGTGGCCTGGTCCGATGAGTCACGATTTCAGTTGGTAAGAGCTGATGGTAGGGTTCGAGTGTGGCGCAGACCCCACGAAGCCATGGACCCAAACTGTCAGCAAGGCACTGTTCAAGCTGGTGATGGATCCGTAATGGTGTGGGCTGTTTTTTCATGGCATGGACTTGGTCCTCTGGTGCGACTGGACCGAACATTGACTGGAAATGCTTATGTTCAGCTACTTGGAGATCACTTGCAGCCATTCATGGACTTCATGTACCCAAACAACGATGGGATTTTTATGGATGACAATGCGCCATGTCACCGGGCCACAACTGTTCGCGATTGGTTTGAAGAACATTCTGGACAATTCCAACGAATGATCTGGCCACCTAGATCGCCCGACATGAATCCCATTGAGCATTTATGGGACATCATCGAGAGGTCTGTTCGTGTCCAAAATCCTGCTTCATCAACGCTTTCGCAATTATGGACGTCTATCGAGACAGCATGGCTCAATATTCCTGCAGAAGACACCCAACGACTTGTTGAGTCCATCCCACGTCGAGTTGCTGCACTTCGCCGGGCGAAAGGAGGGCCGACACGACATTAAGAGGTATCCCATGACTTTTGTCACTTCAGTGTATATTGTTCAAATTTTAAATCGTTCATAAAATACTTTTTATTCATCCACTCGAGCTCAAATACATTTTTTTTTAATTTCTAGTGGAAGACACTGGATGTTAATACAGTTTTTCAAATATTAATTCATTAATTAAATTTAATTAATTAATTTCAGTTTTTCTTAGATTTAAGTTGGATATATCTACCAATAGATGGCGCCAGATAAACTTAAAAAAAATGAATGAAAATTATTTATAAAGGACTTTCTGCAATATAGTGAAAAAAAAAAGTAGGAATTGATATAAAAAAAACATTTTTTACGTTACTTGTTACACATATTATTTAAACCATGGATAATCTATTTATAGCAATAATTTTCATTTTTGACATAAGGGCAGAAGTAATGTTGTAAGCTAATTTTAGATGATAAAATAAGAATAAAAATTAAAAAATAATAAATTTTTAAATTAAATGAAAAATTATTTATTTTATAAAAATAATAATTTTTATACCATGAAGAAACAACTAAAGGAAGCAACGGTGGCTAACGGCTCCAAGCAAAAATTGCAAAAAATTCCGTAATTCATATTCAGGTTATTTTTTTTGTAAGTAACAAATAATAAATGTTCAAAAACATATGTAGCTACTAAGAAATATTTTTGTATTAAAATGAATATTAAATGTTGGTGTGATTTAAAATGTTCGTTTTTTATGCTTGTTTTATCATCCAAACTCAGTTTTCAGCACCACTTATGCACCTGTTTTCGGAAATGTTAACAATATATTTATATTTTTAAAAATCGATTATTAATTTTTTTGTATACTAAATTTTAAAAAATATGAAATAAAAAAATTTAAAATATAGAAAATAATGCTTCATTTCATAACAGAGCTCTAAACAGCAATTCTTTAATGTTGGCAATACTGTAGATCACTATCTGCGATACCTAATATCAAAATTATAACAAAGAAAACGAAGATATAGGATATATTTTTCGGAACACATTTCTCCTATTAAACGTTTTTTTTTTCTATTAAGGCAAAGTTAACCGAGACATATTACGGAAAGCTTCAGATGATTTTTAATAGATGAAGAGGGTGTTTATATTGACTGATGCTACTAAAACTAACTATTCTAATAAAAAAATACTTTTAAGTTGTTGATTTTTTTTTTTTCTTGTAAATAAAATATTGTAATGATTTTTTATTATAAAGCCTCTTTTAAAGTTGAGTGCCCTTGATAATTACTTAATATTTTTTTACTGCCCAAATCCTTTAAACCTCTGGAGTTTGTGAAAGGTATCAGGAAAAATTACCTTTCTAAACAAAATAAAGTAATTTTAGTATTTTACTTGATTTCAGTTAAAAAGTGTGCTCATACATACATTTATGGCTGGAATCTAGGTTTGATTTAGTACTCTATGTATTTCCATTATACTACAATATTATACAATATTAAAATCTAATATTGTAAAATTTCTTACGCAAATCAGAAAAAAAATTTAGCTTCATGATTTATATGAAGCTGAAAGATTATCATATTATTATCAGAAATATTTTATTTCTAAAATATATTATCAGAAATATTTGTATTTATTAATTATATTATCAGAAATATTTGTATTTATTAATTATATTATCAGAAATATTTGTATTTCTAAATTACAGTATCAGAAATGTTTGTAATTCTTAATTATAGTATCAGAAATGTTTATATTTCTTAATTATATTAAGAGAAATCTTTTCAGTTAATTTGATTTTTACATAATATGCTAAATTAAAAATTTAAAAATGTTTAACACTTTCAAATAAATGTAAAATATTGTTTAAACTTAACAGTTTTTAATGTTTTTCACAATTACTTGTAACAGCACTCATAAGAAATGTAAAAAAAAAAAACATCAACCTTTAGTATAATTTTCTCAAAAAAAAAAAAAAAAAAAAAATTCAAAATTCACTTTTCTTCATAATGCATGCACGCGTTCCAACTTTTATTCCAGAAAAGTGTGTTCCAAAAAAATTTCATTTCTACTTGTGAAAAAAAAATGAAACTCCATTGTGAGAAATAAATATAAGAAAAAGTCAAATTAGAAAGAAAAAGTGTATGATAAAGAATTAAAAATTTTAAATTTTACAAAAGTTTTACAAACTTTTTAAATTGTGAAATATTGAACAAATGAAAAGTTTTACGTTATTACCAAACTACTTGTAACAATAATAATAATACATGCAAAATACCATCTCAATCTTAAGTATAATTTTCTACAAAAAAATTCAAAATTCAAAATCCACTACTCCTCATAAACATGCATGCGTTCCAATTTTTATTCTGGAAAAAACTGTTCCAAAAAAAAAAAAAAAAAAGTGTTCAAAAACTTCCTTTCTACTTGAAAAAAAATAGTAACTAAAAAAGGAGACTCCATTGTGAGAAATAAATAAAAAAAAAAAAAAAAAAAAATCCTGCTACAGACAACCTAAGGGTTTTATCCCTTCTCATCATACAATGCAATCTCGAAAAAGAATCAAAAGCGGATCTCTCCTTCACAGCGCAATACACCTGTATTTTATATAAAAATATGCTTTCACTTTTTGGAACGCAACGAAATGATTTTAAAAAAGAAGAAAAAAAAAACCGCCATCAAGGCAAAAAAAAAAAAAAAATTAAGGATGGTTACTATTACTCACTTTGCTGCCGTGCCTCTTTCTTGCTATTCACTGGGGCTTTGCAACAGCTATTTGGAATTTTCTTTTGGTACCAAACGATTTTTTCTTTCAATCGCTCTTGAAGTTTTTCCTTTTTTTCCCTGTCACTGTTTCCCTACCTAATATGCTTTTTCCCTTTTCTCGCTTCCCCTTCCCTCTTCTTTTCCATTTTAGATTTGTGGTTTCGCAGTTTCGACTGAGGTCATCTATAGGGAAAGAGAATAAAAATGGACTCATATTATTTAGGTTTTTTTAGCCCATTTCCTATTTCTTCCCC